>JAQGAW010004451.1:0-10885 GCA_034698025.1 Phthiracarus crinitus | reverse complement strand
AACGGCGTATGCCAGATTGGAATTGTTAAATTTAATGGAAAAAATAGAGTATAATAGACCAGGAAGTCTATTATACCTTGACACGGACTCGGTTTATTTTAAATGGGTTGAAGGCGACCCAATAGTTCAGACTGGAGATTTCCTTGATGACCTCACTCATAATGTGGGCTTTTTAAAAAAATTTTAAAAAATTCGTTTCTTTGGGTCCAAAGAATTACGGTTATGAAGTTCATAAGGAAGATGGAAATTGTGAGGTAGTTTTAAAAATAAAAGGGCTTTTTCTAACAGAGAGTGCTTTAAAAATAATTTCGTTGAATAAAATGTTTGAAATTTCTACTGCATATGTGGAAAATAAAAGAATTCAATTAGATATTCCACAATTGCAATTTAAAACAGATAAAATGCATACAATTAGAACATTACAAATTGAAAAAAATTTTCGCGCTACCTCTGACAAAAGAAGAATAATTAATAATAAAACTCTTCCTTATGGATATTAATTTAATATTTCATTGTATTTAATGGAGAACTTATTTTATTTTAATATTAATGTAATATTTATTTATATATTTTTAATAAAAATTATTTTATTTTAAAACGTGTGTTTATTTTTAAATGTTCAGGCATAGTTTTCACAAACATTGAAGGTTCAAGTATATAGGTTTGCCTGTACTCGGGACTATCGGGGGTTTGACGGGACTATCAGGGGGTATCCTACTCCTATCGACTGGTCGAAAATATCTGACAATTATATTAAATGGCGAAGATTTGTAAACCTGGGTAATTTTTAATATTTAATATATGGTAAATATATATCGATTAGTGGTTTTTTATGTTTATTAATACAGATAAATTAAAGCTAAATTTTGTAATATTGGATTAATGCCATTCTTCTACATTATCCCAGGAAAAATATGAGCCCTATTTTTTAGCACCACTGTAGTAGTTATAATATCAAACTGTTTCAACACCGAAAAGTAGTGAGAATAAAATACTTTTCTTATGTAAAAGAGTTTATCAGTCAAATATAGCTTAAAATGCAAATAAATTTATTCGGGTGTCGTAAGGCAATAGGACGCGTATCACTCGAACTAAAAGGATTCATAATGTTTTCAAATAGAAAATCGTCATCTCTTAAATAGTAATCTAGTGGTTGTCTGTGGTAATTGTAAAAAATTGTTAATATTATGTCTTTATTCTTTAGTTAATGAGATGTTAATAAGTGGGAAAACAGCAGTGAAATATTCAGCAATAAATTCAGATTATCGTTCGCAGTCATTAATGGAATAATCATTAGAGAACTGGCTTGACTTAGCAAAATTTGGCGATAAGCCATTTTTATAATTTCTATTCTTGTACCTAATTATAATGAGCGTGTGTAAACCTTTTGAAAGGGTCAAACCTATAAATTTTCAAAATTTATATGGGCATTAAACTTATCTAAATCTTAAACATTTCTAAAAATTTAATTGGTTTACAAAAAATTATGATTTTTGATTTAAAATTTTTGTTCTTTTTTTAAAATGAATCATAAGGAAAAAAATAAAACAATAGATTTTGGGTTAATTTTACTTAAATATAATTAAAATAATTAATTACTTTAAATAAAATGAATTTAATAATTTTTAATTTATTTAAATGCTGTACATTATGAACAGTAATTTTTAAATCATCAACATTAAAATAACTTCTAATAAAATTTTTTAAAATTATAATATTGGTAACGAAATGATAGTTTGATATTGTGTTGTTTAGTTTGAATATTTTCTAATTTAATTGTAATTTGATTTTGAATTTAAAGAAATTTAAAATTAGATTGATAGTTTTTTTTATTCTATTAAAATTTTAAATTTCAAGTTATAATTTTGAATGTTATTTGTTATAATCTGTTTTAATTTAACTCTTGCAAACTCTTGTTCTAATAAAAAAAATTTATATTTTTTTATAATATTGTTGTAAATAACACTTCAGTTAGACTATTGTGAATTTTGATTCAGTTGTGTTTTAGGTTTCGTCGAGTCAACATCACATAAATTGTTGTTAAGAGTATAGTCAAAAGTATTATATATGCGATTATGATTAATTCGATATGGTTTTAATTATGTTATTTTAAACAATATTTTATCCAATTTTATTCTATTTTTATCATTATTTAATATATTTTAACGCTATTTTTAATATTTAATAGCCATTTAAAAAGCATATGGTCAATTTTTAAAATTTCAAAACTCATTTTTGCCCATTTTATGCCATTTTTTGTTCATCTTTAGCCTTTTATAATGCATTATTGTCCTATTTTAAGCCCATCTTTAGTTCATTTTTATTAGTTTTTGGTCATTTTAAAGCCATTTTATCCCATTTTATGCCTGTTTATGATTGGAGTATTTTTTAGATATGAGTCTTTTTGGAAAAAAACAACTTTATTAATATAAAAAAAACACTTAATTAATATAATGAACGGTCAACACACACTCATAAATGCATGTCAAATCCAATAACTCTATTGGACTCAAAATGAGCTAAAAACAATTTATAAATATTTATTTTCTTAAATTTTCAATGTTCAACCCTAGAGTTTACTTAAATTTCAATAACTCAGGAACTATTTTTCGAAAATTTTCGAAACTTTTGAAATGCCTCAAATATTTACCTATTTATTAACAGGAAAATTTTAATTAATTTATTTTCCACTAAATAATAATTTTTCACTTTCCATAGTAAAGCCAGATATTTTTCCCGTGATAGCTTATTTGTTTGTTAATTCTTTTCAATACAAATTTCCCCTTTAGTTTAGCTTTTACTTCAATATAGCAATAGACTAACAATTAAATTTTATGGGTTTGAGATTGAATGTATGCATAAAGAAAATTTTTAATTTTGGTTTTGAAATGTGTTACACCATAATTAAAATATATTTAATTTTTTTCCCATAATTCTACATACATATATCAGTTAAAGTTTACCTGTTATTCGTCATAAACATTGAGCAAAGATTTAATTAATTTTTATACCAAAATACTAAATACGATTAGTAAAACAAATCATAAGATTATGACAAATGTAAAATATTTCAGATTAAAAATTTTTAATTATAATATATGCAATGTTAAGGCATTATTGAACTTCAAGCCATAACGATTTTTAGTGGTTTTGAATATGTCATTATTGTATTTAAGCTAGTGTTGTTTTGATTTTTGAAAATAAAAATTTAAATTTAAATTTATTAAACTATAATTATTTTTGAACTTTTGGTAAATATTTTTTTATACAATTTTAGACAGATAACTGCTTGATGTGATTAATTATAATCTCAATTATCGCTATTTTCTTGGAAAGCAATTACAATCACTTTAATTTACTTTTTTAATTATTTTTCGCTTTTTCATATAATTTTCAAAAGTAATTTTTAAAACATTTTAATTTACTTTTCCAATTTTAAATTAAATTGTATTTCGGTTTTGATTTTAGAAAATTTTCGATTTAATATAATTCAATTTTTTCTTTTGGATATTTTTTTAGAAATTTTTAACTGAGAAAATATAATACATTTAAACTTGTATAATTGTTAAGTAAATAAATTTGAAATATAATGCTATATATCATTAAAAATAATTAATTTTATTAGAAATATCGTTTGAAGTAAAATAATTATAATTTTTCAAAAATTAATTTCAGAATGTTATAGTAATCGTTCAAACGAAAAAATTGTAATAGTAGACGATTTTAATATTGATTTTAAGAATAATAACAAAGAATTTATCGCTCAAATGACAATTATTCGTTTCAGTTTAATGAGCACATGAATAACAACTAAAGGTAATAGTCAAATCGAATTGGATTATAGTCGTAGTATTTCATTTAAAGTAAATTTGTATTATTCTTATTTTTCATATCAGAAACCATTTTGTTTTTCAATATAAATTATAAATTTTTAATAATAAAATTTTGTTAAATAATACAGTATACTTTCATTTATAAAATCGTTTTAAATTGAGACAGTAAATTTATAGAAAGTGAGCTCTTTGATAACGTGTAGTTCTTGTTTAATTCTAAGTTTTATTATTTAATATTTATAGAATAAATTAATATTTATAGAATAATTATCCTTAAGTATTATTTAGATTTGCTTTAAATTTTTATTATATTTGTATATTTTCATTTTTTATGATAATATACACTAAATATACTAAAAAATTAAATTTTAAATGAAAAATTTGTAACACATTTTTAACATAATTAATATATCAAAACACTAATTATCAAATTTTAAATTATATGTTATTATTTTAATTAATTAATATACTATATGCAATATTATCATTGATCTATATTTTGTATAATAATTGTAGTGTATGTGACTCTTAGTCACTACACTATTGCTGTACAGTTCTAGAAGTTTCTAGAACTATGATTACTCATTGCTTATCGTTACAAATTGTATAACAATTAGTCATTACAGTAACTTATGTTCACTTATGTATTACACGTTGACTTGAATACACGTTTGCTTATTACACGTTTGCTTATTATAATCACGTTTGTATAACTAATGCATTGTTATCAATAAAGGATTCAATGCTTGAATGCTATCGTTTTGCTAACTGTATTTCATTGCCTATGTTTTACATTATGTTCACTCTCGTGAACATTGGTGTCTAGCCTTCGGTGGTATCACGTGGTTCTTCTGGTCATTCTTCCTCAGCTGTCAACGTCGTTACTTACCTACAGTTCCGACTACTACTGTCGTACACTACAAAATTACAATGAGAAAAAAATTTAAAAAGCATATTATTAATAACATGTCGAAAATGGTTTTAAAAACGTAAAATAGTTAAAATAAACCTGACGCTTAGACATTGATCTTTTCATCTGAAACTTGGTCTTATCCTCAGTCATTTTCTGAGTTAACATGCGAAAAAAACTTATCTATGCTTAGACATTCTTTTGACAGTGTGCAAGCCATATGATTTGTTATCAGTACATGATTTATCCGAAAAAGGTTAAGCTTAAGTTTTATTGATATATGAAAATTTGTAAATTGATTTTAAAAATTTGTATTATCTTACTTTTAATCAAAAGAATTTGTACTATTTATAAAATAATTAAAATCATTATATATTTATTAAAATCATAAAATTAAATTTTAAATTACAAATAATATTTCTTATAGCTATTTTGTAAAATATCATTTAAAAAATTAAAATTGTGATGACTAATTACCTAAAATTGTTTTTTAAAAATCATATTTAATTCTTTAAATGATGATGGAAATTATTAATAAGGATAGAATTATTAAACTTAAAATATTACATAATAATAATACATTAAATAAAATCATTAAAAGCATTTTTTAAGGAAAAACATATGCTAAATAATAATGTGAGCAAACATAATCTACGCAATGTAATAAACTCTTATCTTATTCAGCCATAGGTTTGCCATTCTTGAACATCTAAATTGATTTACTTTCTAATCGATTCGACAATTTAATAATTTTAATTACTAAATATTTTTCATTAAACCAATATTTATTAAATGTAGGAACTATTTAAAAACAAAAATAAAATATAGTTAGCAACAATTTTATAAAAAATTTAAAAGCCAAAAATATTATTTAATGATAAAATTTGATTAGATAAAATAGAATTTTATACAAAGAAAGTCAACTCATTTATTTGTATATACTCTTTCCTGTTCAAGGTTTTATTCGTTAAATTATATTAAAATTATATAATTGCTACTTCATCAAATTATTTAGGTAAAATAAAATCTATAAACATCTTAATTAAAAATTAAATAAAATAATTAAATTATAAACTGTTCATTAAATTAAAATTTTTTTATAACAATCATTGGTTTGTACGAAATATTTTTAAATTATATATAATGCTTTTATTATAGTAGTATTTTTTTTAAGTTTTTCATATAAATGATTAAATAGTTGAATCATATAGTAAAATAAACCCAAAACTTTTAGAGGAAAAAATAAATTAAAAGTGATTATAATTTAAAAATAAATTAATATGAAATAATTTATTTGAGGATTTAAATGGAAATATTGAATTGTTTGTGTTTGAAATTTGATGTGAATATAAATTTTATTGGTAAAATTAATAGCAATGAGTGGGACTTAGTACAAAAAGATTTATCTATATTCGAATTTCTATATTAAAATGATGTCTGATTTTTTTGTAAAATTTATAAAAATTTTGCTTTATGAAAAAATAATATATAACTTACCCTAAAAACAATAAGATTTACTAAAAATTTAATTTAAAAAAAAGTGTTTTGAATTTATTAAATGATGGACAATTGATGGAAATAAGAATTATTTGAAGTTCATTTTTGTTTCGTTTACTTTATAAATATACACAATAAATATTTTAAAAATGATAATAGAAATTACTAATTATTAATGTGAATTAAAACATTTACAGAATAAAATAACTAATTTATATAAATAGATTGTAAATTTTGTTAAACGAAATGGTATCGTAAGAGTTTAAAGTGTCCTAAGTCTTGTCAAATAATTTCAACCAAGTGCACATTAGATGTATAAAATCCTTCTATATACAGTCAAATTGCATTTTGAGAACGATTTAGTGCAAAATTAACCTCAAATCTGAACATAGCCTTCGCTAACATATTGTTTAGTTTTTTTCCTTTATATACTTGAAGTTATCAATATTTCCAAGTTTAAAGAAATGTAAATCGGATAAGTTTTAAAGTAGAGTTATTTTAATTTTTAAATATAAAAACTAAAATCAAAAATATTTTAAAGTTTATTTTTGATATTATCAAAATCGAAATCATATCAAAATTAAAAATTATTAAAATTAACATGAAATTTAAAAAGGAAAATATCACAAAAAATATTAAAATCAAATAAAAATGAAAATTTTTTACAAAATTTAAATAAAAATCTAATTTAAAATAAAAATTTTTTAAAAAACTAAAATAAAATTAAAAACTGTTTTTTATTTTATTTTTAATTTTTAAATTAAAAATAAAAACTAAAATACGAAATCAAAATTAATATAATAATCAAATTTATTATCAAAATTATAATTAAATCAAAATAAAAATAATAAAAAACTAAATTCAAAATCATCAAATTGAAAATATTTTCTGAAAATTATTAACTATTATTTAAATCCAGGATTTATGTTAATACTTCTGAGTGGCTAAAAATAAATCTTTAATTGTAAAACGTCATGATAATCAAATATCTATTCATTCTGATCCCAATTTTAGCTTTTTTTTGACAAAATAATCAAAACTCGTAAATATTTCTGGTTCAATATTTGTATTAAAAACAAAGGGCTTCACAAAAATAATTTAAATTAGAAAACTCATAAATAAATTATATTAAGTTGAGTGTATGGATAACCCATTTTATTTAAAGAAAGTTTTTGTTGATAAATTATAGATATAGTTTAAAATAATTTTACTGCTTTTAATTCATATATTAGAATTATTGAAATATTTTCTATAGATTATCTGACTAAGAATAAAAATGAAAATAGTAAAAAAATTAAATTAAAATTTAAATCAAGAATGAGAAAAATTTTACTCCTTATTTATTTACTTTTATTAGTTTATAATTTTAATTTTATTTTTAATTTTTAGTCAAATTTTTAAAATGTTTACCATAAATTAATAAACAGTCAACACAGTTTGAATCACAAATTTATAATTTCAATAATTATTGAATATTTTAATTTATAAATTATTCCAAATCCTTAATAAATTGCTAATGTCCCGAAAATTCATCATGTTTTTAAAAAAAGATAATAGCTCGCAAAATCAGTTTAAGTCTATTTTTATCCAGTCATTTAATGAATTATTAATTACAATAAATAATCAGCACAATTGTTTTTCTCTTATTGCAGTTAAGAAATAAGGAAAGTAATATTTATTTAAAAAAATTGTAAATTAAGCGAACATAATTAACTGAGACTAGATTTAGTGTTGTACCGCTATTTGAAATTAAATTAAAATTCTAAATTTAATTTGTATTTAGATTTTAATTAATCTTTTAATAGGTTTTAAATTTTAGCTTTATTCCAAATAATTGCAAAAATTTTAATAACCACTTTAAACAACGAATAACTTGAGTATGCATCTTATAACCTGATATGATTAATAGGATCCAAGTTTATTTTTTAGAGCATTTGAGAAGAAATATCTGAAAAATTAATTATTTAAATTGTTAATGAAAAGTTTATAGAAAGAAATTACTAATTTAGAAATCTCAAATAATTGAAAAAAAACAATTAATAATCTGTACATTATTATATTTGTTGAAACTTAAATTAATATTTAAAATGGAGTTCATACTTTTGGGTGATCAACATTAAATGTGATTTTTCGTTGTATAAAATTTACATAGTAGTCAAAATACTAAAAATGATAAGTTTTATTATATTACAAATTCAAATTAAAATGTTTATTCAATTTTACCATTTAAGTATAAAATAATTGAAATTTATGTTTTTCATCTTTTTATTTTTAAAACTAAATCATTATGTATAGGTTAGGTTAAATAAAGGTTTGTTTCTAGCCGCAGATATAAATTATTTATGTTAATACTAGTGGTGTTTCAATTATAAAAATTTAAATCAAAATAAAAAATATTTCAATTTCAATTTATAGAAATTAAAATGTAATTTATTTTTATAAATGTGACAATATCGAATTAGAAATATAATGTTTATGAAATCTTTTTATAAATTAAAATTAAAATGGATTTTTAGGTAATTTACCTTATCTCTAAAAGGTATTTATTTTCTAATTATTTCTTCCTTAGATAATAAGATAATAATTTTATATGATCTTTATTTTCGCAATTATTATAAATAGTACTTCTAGATAAATCATCAACTTCTAAATTACTTTTTCCCGCTATATGATTAACCTCAAAATTATACTGACTAAGTTTTAAAGCCAATTTAATCGTGATCTAGGCTAATTATTTAAAATTTATAAAATCAGCTATAAAATAACAAATATAATAAAAATTAATCAAAATAAAATAAATTTAGTTCAATGCCATTTCTGACCTTTTTGAATTCAATTTATTTATTATTTAGCCATTTGTTAGGCATAATTGTATTTTATGTGACCATAAGTCACATTATTATTATTTAGCAGTTCTAGTAGTTTATAGAACTTATAAAACTCAGTGTATCTCATTGCTTAACGTTAACATTTGTATAATAATAGTCATTACTATTACCATATGTTCACTTATGCATTACTCGTTCTCATGTTTATGATAAACGTTTGAATAACTAACACATTGTTTTAATAAAGTATTCAATGCTTGAATGCTATCGTTTTGCTTAACTATTTTCATAGCCAATGTTTAACATTATGTTAACTCTCGTGAACATTGTGGTATAGTCTTCGTTGGTATCACGTGGTTCTTCGGGGCATTCTTCCTCTGCTGTTAACGTCGTCACTTAACTACAGTTCCGACAAATACTGTCGCATACAAAACAATTTTTGAGCAATCGGTATGATATTGGAACCGCATCTTCAGCAACAATTGTCAACAACGATGTCAGCAATTTTCGGTTCGGGCCCAGCTTTCGATGCGAAGGAGTGACGATTCTCCAGATATGTCGCACGTCTTCGTGGGTTCTACGCCGCAAACCATATCAAAGATGAGCAGCGTGTCATTTTCTTCGTGGCCGCGATTTCCAACAGCATTATGAGCTCCCCGTCAACCTATTCACACCCGATGATCCGATGGGCAATACATACGATAAACTCGTAAAGATCTTGCAAGACTACAGTTCTTGAAGTAGCGGAACGCCAGCACTGCCTCTATCGATGTCAATAGGATTCAGAATTGGTATCCGACTACATTGCAGACCTGATAGAGATGTCATTTCGTTGAAACTATGGCAGTCATCAATCACAGGCTCTGCTGGATCAGTTCGTCGCAGGTGTCCGAAGCTATTCTGTCAAACATCGACTAGTAAATGAAGTGGATTTCACGTTCGAAAGAGAGGTTCCTATGGTTAAGCAACTGGAAGTGGTAGATAAAAAATTGGTAATTCTACATACTCCTTCATCTATCATTCAGAAGGTTGACAAAGCTATAACTGATTCAAAGTAACACGAGGATTTTTGAAAGCCAAATCTTCTACAATTTCGAATCAATATCATCGCTGCGGTTCAAAAGATCATTGGGCTCCAAAGTGCAAATATGTCACTACTGAATGAAACAACTGTCCCAAAACTGGTCATTTAACAAAAGTATGTCGAAGTGGCTAAGAGTCCATAGAGAATACTATAGGCTCAGTCGGGACTATTCTTAAAACTACGAAAGAGTCGTCAACTGTTGCTGTCATTATTCTAGTATCAATCAACTCTCACGTAATCAACATGGAGTTGGACACTGGTGCTACACAATCACTCATTGGCATCGATCATTGGACAGCTGTTGGCAAACCTGATATAACAAAGACATATATCTTCAAACGTACAATCAACAGGTGTTGCCAGTTATTGGTACGTTTGACGCAACAATCACAATCAATTATACTACTGCTCAGTAATCAATTTTGAACATAAATTCGAATTCCTTACCAGCACTTCTGGGACGTGATCATATATCCATGTTCCCTCTCCACTGGACAATCATCTCGAAACATTTAAACAAATGTTTGAATTTCGTTAATTCAATATCCATAAAAGACATAATATCCCGTTATGTTTTCAAATGAATTTGGTTGTTTGTCGGTTATCAAAGCAACCATTAAGTTTCGATAAGTTTCTATCCCTAAGTTTTGCAAGCCTCGTCCATTACCTTATGCGATTAAGACAAAGATCTTATCAGATCTTGAACGATTACTAAAGCTTGGCGTAATTACAA
>JAQGAW010004450.1:0-10888 GCA_034698025.1 Phthiracarus crinitus | reverse complement strand
TATTTAAAGCTTCACATGTGTAATATGACCGCTTTTTCTGTTTATGAAATTTCCAGTGACGTAGTAGTCGTGTGATTTTCACACCGAGAATAGATAGCGCTATATACAAAACCATTTTACTGCTTATCACAACATCCAAAAAAAACGTCACAATATTTTTTTCAGTGCACTTGACTAACACAACCGCTTTTGTCAGACGAATAAAAAAAGTGACGACTCATAAACGTTTGAACAAAAAAAATTGCGCATCAATTAACACCGTAATGTGACACTTTAGCCGTGTGACTCACAGCTATAAACCAAACAGTTTACTAATAGCTTCAGACGAGTGTTATGTGCGCGTTTTGGGTTTATGAAATTTCCAATGACGTCGACCCCTTGTGACACACAAAAACGCAAAAAAGTACTTTATTTAAAACCATTTTTTTACTTTTCGGAACATCCAAAAAGTGCGTCACAATATTTTTTTCAGTGTATGGTTGTTGTGTGTTATGTTGAGTGGGTTGCTATAGCACTATAGACACTAACATTATTATATTGTATTGTATTGTACGTTGTATTGTGTTGTAAGCATATAAGCATTTATAAGTATATTTAAGTATATTTATTGTGATTATTGATTGTTAATTAGAAATATGGAAGAAAATAAAGCAGATTTGGGTAAATATAGACAATATAGACAATCAATACCAATGTTATATTGTTATGTTGTAATGTGTTTAGTGTTTTCTCGCGACGCGTTTCAAACCGACGCACAATTATGCATGGATTTAATCAATCAATTGTCTGGAATGCCATCAACAATACCAATACCATTATCACTATTGGGTGACAATCACAACTTCAATGACGAAGCTGTGGATCGAAGTATCGAACTATTGTGCGAACGTTTCGAGTATTTAATAACAAAATGGCAAATATCTCCGCAACACATTGAGTCCCATTTGGAACAGTTTTTGCAAATGATTATCGAAATCGTAACCAATTCATCGGTTAATTCTAATAAATTTGACGCATGTTTTCGATTGATGAGCCGTTTAGTGGCATGTGTTGGCTATAAGTATGTTTGTCGACACTTTCCCACTGAAGTGTTTTGGTTACCAAAACTGATCGATTGGTGCGAACAACAGAACTCTGAGCATTGCCATCGATGGCACACCAGATACTGTCTGCTATTGTGGCTATCAATGGCTGTTAAGACGCCTTTTCATTTGAATAGATTTGATTCTGACTCCGATTCGCATCACAATACTATTATTAAAAGGTTTATTCTCATACAATAACTGTTGTACTGTACTCTACATCTATACCTTATAACGTTAGATATCATCGATAGATCGTTGTTTATTATTTGTTAACATACTATTTTCAATTATAGAATTCGTTTACTGATAGACAAATATTTAATTGCTGGCGATAAATGTCGAGATTCGGCCGCATTATTGACCGCAAACTACTTCTCGCGTCCAGATGTGTCTGAAACAGATTTAAATGAGTTCATGGAATTCTCGATTAAGAGGATATCAAATCTTACGGCTATACTGACTTCAGCGCACATTCACACTCATTTTGGTCACGCTATAGCTGTGGCCACACTTTTCAAATCGACTGATCGTAAAGTGATTAATAGATTTGCTTCGCTTGTAATCAACACTTTTATTAAATTAGACGATTGTGGTCACGAATTGGTGGCAAAAATGCGTGTGAAATTGATTGGCCGTTCAGTTATGAGTGTTATGACTCCCAAAATTGCTAAATGGAGATATCAAAGGGGAAAAAGATTATTAGCAGCAAATTTGTTGTCTAATATTAATAAAGAAAATAATGAAATTTCCGTAATTTAATACTAATTTTTTAAACTTAAATTCATAATTTTGAAAAATTGTGTTACTTATTAATAGAATTTGTTCGACGATGATATCGACGATTACGATGATATTCCCGAAGATATTGAACGAATATTTGAGTTTTTATTGCGATCACTTCGGGATAGCAGTACACGAGTTCGATGGTCTGCCGCCAAATATATTGGACGCGTTGCCAATCGATTGCCCAAACAATTAGCGTGTGATATTGTGTCTCATGTGTTGGAATTATGCGAATGGCGTGAATCAGACTCTTGTTGGCACGGATCGTGTTTAGCGTTAGCAGAAATGACGAGACGAGGACTTATTCTGCCACAGCTTTTGTCTAATGTGGTTGATGTGGTTGAAAACGCTCTTATGTTTGATGAAGTGAAAGGTAAACATTATTAAATTTTAACTAAAAACTAAAATATATTATATAATTTTATGATTTATCGATTTTGTACAATTTAAGGATCATTTTCTGTTGGCTCACACGTTAGAGATGCCGCATGTTTCGTGTGTTGGTCTTTAGCTCGAGCTTACGAACCAAAAGATATTGAACAATATGTGCACAGAATTGCTCCAACTTTATTATGCGTCGTATGTTTTGATCGTGAAGTTAATTGTCGTCGCGCGGCATCAGCCGCTGTTCAAGAATTAGTGGGAAGAACGCAAATCTTTCCTCACGGCATAGAAGTTGTAACGCTTACGGATTTTCATTCTTTAGCCAATAGAAGTTTTTGTTATTTAGATATTGCCATTAAACTGGCCAAAAATAAAGAATTTTGTTCGGGTCTCCTTAAATGTCTATTAATGAAGTGCGAGCACTGGGATGAAGATATCCGTGAGATCGCATCACTCTCTTTAGGAAAAATGGCGCCATTTGTCGATACAGATTCTATTTTGGAACAACTTCTTCCAAAATGTACGTTATATGACCTCAACTCTAGACATGGCTCAATATTAGCTGTCGCTCAAATTATATTCGCCGTTAATGGAATTATTAATAATAATTTGATCAAAGAAGTGGAGTTAATTGCTTTTCGATTGCGTGAAAAGAATTTTTTGCGAGGAATGGGTGGAGAATTCATGAAACGCGCGTTATGTGTATTGATTGCTAAGTGTTCATACGTCTCTTTTCTTGTACATACAAATAAACAGTTATTAACAGTTTGGTCAGAAATTGTGTGCGAATCACTTTCTAGCGAAGATAAATTGACGCGAAACGAAGCAATTAACTGTCTGTGGATTTTTTGTGATACTTATCTGTGTAATGAGAATGAATGTGATTTACGGAATCATATTTTGATAACTGTTCGGCGACTCTTAGAGTCAACTAAGATTAGCTCGCGTATCGGTGGGTCTGAATCTCTTCGATTAATGTCTAGTAAATTTATTGATAAACTATCAATGACATCATTTTTCGATTTACTTTTATCTCACATTATAACTACTGATTATTTATGTGAATCACGCGCTTCTGAAGTAATAACTCTCATTGAAATTGCAATTAAATTTGATCTTATAAGTGAAGAAGAAAATCGCGAACATATGTTTAATGCGATTTGTCACGCACTTAATGATCGGACAAAGGATTCGCGCGGAGATATTGGCGGAATTATTAGGTTGTCTGCTGTGGAAGCATCGCTTAAATTTATTTACTATTGTAGTGAGAAACAAGTAATAGAAATACTTAAACTATTATCAACTGAATGCGTATCGGTTTGGAAACGCGCGCGAGAAACGGCATCCAACGCTTTTAAACAAATCGTTTTCGATAACAAATTCAATTTCGCTGACATTTTAACTATAAGATTAGTTTTTGATGGTTCTATGGATACAGATTTGCTTCCATTTGTGAAACTTCTGCGAGTATCGATATTTGGGTATGACTTATGGCGTGGTTTTGTGACATCGATCGCTGATATAACCGAAAAAGAAGTTCGTATATTAATAACTCAGGAATTGAAGCGTTTAGACAGTAATGTAATGCTTGACTCTTTCGTTTCGATGTTTAAAAATCATATTAACTGCGATCGATTATCTTATTGTTGTTTGATAAGTTGTCACTTTTTATTGAGTTCGTGTCGCAGCGATCAACAGTTTCGATTGAATGTGCTCACACTTAGTTGGGATTGCGTACGAAAATCAAATGATGTCAGAAAATTAGTGGCTGCTATCGATGTATTTTGCGTGTCTATTCAATTAGGGTTTCATGTTAAACAATCGCTTTCATATATAACTATTTTCTTGTGTCATCGATTTCCACGCGTACGTTCTGTGACAGCAACGCACACATACGCTGCTTTGTTGACCATTGAAGAAAGTATAGATAACGATGTTATCGATATTTTAACAGAAACAGACTGGTGTTTACCTGTTGAACAGCTGCGTCCAATAAGGGATAAGTTTTGCCTTCTAATGGGTATCCCAATGCCGAAGCGATTAACTAACAAGTAATTACCGGTATATATTGTAGTAAAACCTATGTTGATGTTGATAAAGCTATCTTTCAGCTATATTTAACGATTTATTATTGGAAATTAAGGTGCAGTAACTGTTACAGTATGATCTGTTTGATCAATATTTGCCTGTAATTACAGGTACAATATGGACATTTTGTTATAATAATAAATAATTTTTACTAAATTTTAACAATTTATAATTAATTATTATATTTATAAATTAAAACTTAGCTTTTATTCTGTTCACTTTTGGTTAATAAAATTAAAAATAAATAAATTAACTATACTTTATATTATAAAATTATAACTTCTTTATAAAAACTATTAACTTTATATTAAAATTATATTTTAGCTTTTTGAGTACAATACACGGTTTAATCGTTTATTAGAACTGTTCTAATTATTAACATAATGTCTTTTACATTTTCTACACATATCTATATTCTATATGATTATAGAGTGTTAATGTCTAGTAAACGCTTTATTCTCATAGCACTGAAATCTATTTTTATTTTCGATAATCGAAACATTATTAGGCAATCGATTTGCTGTTTTAAAGTATGTTTGCATTTCATCCAAACACTTTCCCTTAGTTTCTGGTAAGCAGAAAGCATTAAATATAATACTTATTATATTAATAAAACACAGAATCCAAAACGTTCCGTGTTTTGTAACCATTTCGTTGATATTTTTGAATTGATTAGTTATATAGAAAGCGCATAACCAATTAAATGCTGTCGATATCGAACTAATAAAACCAATCGCAAAACTTGGCGATATTTCCGATATTACAATCCACGGTATGGGACCGTATCCTATCGAGAATGAAAGCATAAACAATGCCAAACAGAAAACTGGACCCCAAATCCAGAAAATATTGTTTATTTGTGATGTATTATTAATTAATTGTGTGGTCAAAGTAGAATTAAAATTCAATAAAAGCGAATCAGTTGAATGTGTGATTAAAGGTTGTGTGAAATAGTAATAAAACCCTAATAAGCCTAAACTTATAGCCTGTCCTAAACCCGATAAAATTAATAATATTTTTCTACCCAATCGTTCAATGAGTAAACATCCGGGAATTGTTGCGAATAGCATTGTTAAAGTAACTATTATTAATGAAATATTGGATGGAAGAGAACCACTTGCCTCTCGCATTATATCTGTCGAGTAAAATAACACCACATTAATGCCCGAAAGTTGTAGAAAAAATATTAAGCAAATTGATATAATTAGTGGTTTATAAACATCTGCCCTTTTTAACTGTTTCCAAGATATCTTTACTTCAGCTCGAGTTCTATTAGCTATCTCTTCAAGTTCTTTGATCTCACGTTCAATATTGCTGGTCGTGTGTCGTAACTTTTTTAGTACATATGTAAGCTCATCATTATTATTGTCAAACTTAGTAATGATCCAAACTGGAGACTCAGGCATAAACGGCATTAAAGCAGTCGTGAGCACTGCTGGAATTAACGCAACTAATGCTAAATAATTCCATGAAATAAATAATCCTATTGTTGGCATCAGTAATATGCCCATTGTTATAAACAACTATTAAAACAATATTAGTTTTGAGAATAAAATTAATTAAATTTTTATTAGAAAAGTTTACATTAAAACCAGTGCCAAGAAGTCCTCGGTTATCAGGCGTTGATATTTCGCTTATATAAGTTGGTATTAATCCGCACATAAGACCGCAGGAAAATCCTGTAATGAATCGTCCAATGATTATTACTGTCACATTTTTTGCCATAAATATTAAACTCCATCCTATAATGAACATTATTCCTTTTATGATCAATGATTTTCTTCTGCCAAAACCATTAAGCAAACTTCCTAACAATAAAATAAACATTTAATATGATAATATACAATAATATACGCAACTGTATTACCGCATAATATTCCTCCTGTTAAGGCACCTAAAGTGACACTACTGGCAATCCATGATTTAATATTTTGATCATTATCACTGTTGGTTAGTCGCGGTTCACTGCCTTCTAGAACCATATGTGGAAATGCGGTTGCAGTCCATCCTAGTGCTGATCCTCCACTTATAGCGTCCAATAAAGAGCAGAAAGTGGCTATGTATACCAAATATGATGATTTCCTAATATCTGCCAATTCATCATTTTCTATTTGTGCCATTCTTTTATATCTTTAACTTTGCATAAGTAAAATCCAGTTTTTATGATTTTAAAAGTTGCTCTTTATTTTATACTTTAAATTATAATTTTAAAAAATTAAAAATTATTCTCAAAACTACAGTTCTTTTATTTAAATTAAACTAAAAATATTTTATGTTCTGTAAAGAATAAAAAATGAGACTTTAAGGAAACTCTTAATAAACAGTTTGGTAAAAACTATCCTAAGACTATTGCTAAATTATAATTATTTTTAAAAAAAATATTGTTTTAATTTATTCACCATAACATTGAATAAAGTTAATAATATGCAATGGTAGCGTAGCTTTAAACCAAAAACTTCAATAAATTGAATGATTAGCTTTAGTTTATGTCATTTATATTTTATTTTTTTTCAATGTTGGATAATAAGACAAGTATTAGAATTTTTTGATTTGAAAATAATTTATTTTATTTTAATGCAGAAATTCTGTCTATTTCGACAACTATTAATTAAACTCGAGACATTTATAAGATAAAATGATAATATTTGACACGATAAGTAAAGCTGCTTACAGGTCGGTTCCTTCGTTTCGAACTATAACCGATTGAATTCTTATCCTTTCGGTATGTTTTGATTTTTATGAACGTTAGTACTTATTCGTTTAAGATAATTTATTATTCTAAATTCAAGTTTGAACCGAATAACTAAAACTATAATATTTTTTTGTAATTTAAGTTCTTTACATTTTTATATAAATATTTACCTTATATTAATTTAAAACTTGTAAATATTCTTATTTACAAAAATGATACGTTTCTGGTTGTTTCAGAAATTCATATCAGATTATTTCTGGTTTAAGTGATTTATTCTATTTATATTATATATCGGTTTTCTGGTTTTCTAGTAAGCATTTAAAACTAATTGCGTTTTATTTTTGATTTAAATTTTAATTTGAAGATTTTATCGGTTCCACTTATTGTAACCAACAGCAGCTTTATTTAAAACGTGATACAGTATAACTGGTTTCACGATTCGAAAGTATATCATACTTAATTAATTTTTCTTTAAAAAGTCAAGGCGAATATTAACTTATTGTCAAAAGTACTCATTAAATTAACATAAATTTGCAATGAGTATAATTGCAAATACGAAAAATCTTTACAAATTCTTTGATTTTCTTCTGAAATTTATTATATAATAACCTAGTATTTAAATAATAGTATACATTTGGTTTGGTTTAACAAATATGTAAATTATACTGAATTTCAATTCAAAAGTAATAGTTAGATTACCCTAATAATGATATAAATAAGGCTTCAAACTTTCGGGACTTAAAACCATCAAAATCGGGCGGGATTCGGGAACAAAAATTGAAAATTCCGGAAAATTTTTTTTGTAAAAGTAATACACTAAAATAAATGTTAAATTTAGTATTGTTGATCCTATATAAGTTTTAACATTTAATTAGTTGTATAATTCTAAATTTTTAATTAGAGGAATTTTGAAAATCACTAAAGGAGTCGCTCCAAAAAGTAAATACGTTTTAGAAAAATTATTTTATATTTCCTAAACGGTTATAGATAGAACAAAGATTTTATAATTAAAAATAGCATATAATTGTAAGGATGCCGTTGACAGTCTAAACGCCGAAACGATTGCTATCCAGCAAACCCAGGATCTCGCCTCCAATGAACCACTGCTAATGCCGAGACTAATATAGTTGTCGGTCAAACGCCTTAACCGAATATCAGATGAGACCGATGACTAATGAGTAACCGTAAACCAAATAAGTTATATATAAAACATGAGTTAATTGGTTAACTCGATTTCGTTTTTTATAAAAATTTTTATGGATATTTTTAAGAAATCGAGAAAATTTAAAAGATATTAAAAAATTTGAAAATATTTATGTTTTATGTTATGAATTTCTTTTATTGAATTTATATTAGAATTAAAATTTTTAATGTGTATTGTTTTTTTCGTATTTGCTACTTTAATTAATTATAAAAATAGAGTCAAAAAGAGTAGTTAGTTAACCCAAGTCAAGATTTGTTTAACTGGTCAAAGTTAAAGTTAAGAATGTTATAAACCGGTTATGGCTAAAGTTAAAATAATGATACCGTTAAGGTTAAGAGTTAAGACATTTCTTTAACTTTTAGCTTTTGTTCATCACTATCTGTACATACATATAGATTTAATATTTAAAACAGTTTAGATTTATATTGAACGGAAATTGTATAATAGTATCAGTTACACATATCAACTTTAATTACTTTAAAAAGAATTTAGAGAAAATATTTAAGAGAAAAATTAAAGACAGACTTTTTATTTTCTGGAGCCGTTTAATAGTCTACTTTATAACGTTATGTATCTATTCATATAATTTAAATTCTACTAAATTACAATATTGATATTGGAAAATAATGCACTAACAATTGAGACAAGTATTATGTTTGTAGGTTTGAGTTTAGTAATTTCAGCTAATATTAACAGTAAAACAGTTTCAGACACAAAATCGCAATTTTTTATAGTAATTCGCTTTTAATTGTTTTTAATCTTCCATTTCTTCCAGACGACAATGAATGGTAGTATCAACCACTTCAAGACTTGCATAATCGAGTTCTTTAATCAGACATAAAACCGCTGTCAAAATGTTTGCGGTTTTGTTTTTTCCTCCTTTTGGTAATAGCTTTTGAACATGTAATAGATTTGCGTTATTAGTAGTATAACTGCTCGATAAACCATTAACAGGAGTTGAACAATGATAGGATAGGTTATAAGCGGAAGACGAACGCGCGACTGAATCGTCCAGTGTTTGTTGCTTTTGAATGTCACCAAAGTCTGAATTAATCAAATCTGAGATTAAATTCGATTTAATCATTAGACTGCTATTTGGTAGGAATTGTTGAATTCCATTACTGCTATTGAATTGCGTTCCATTTGTATGCTTTTCCATAGTTTGTTGTTCTGATGGATCCAATGTTTGTGGCAGAGTATGGTATAAAATCACGTCATCGCTTAATGGATCGACAATATTGTTTCCAATTCGTTTCGCTCGTATCACTTCTTCCGGTTTTACACTAATATTATCCAAATACTCGAGATTTGGAAGCGCTTTAAGAACTGTCATACGATAGTTATTGAAATTAGTGCACGGATTTTCCGATAACCATAACTTCTTTAGATTTGGCAATTGTTGCAAATAATATATCTGATTGATATCAGAAATTTTATTATTTCTTAGGTATAGTTCTTCAAGAATTTTACAATTTGCGAAGTCAGCTAAAGTAGTGATGTAATTGAGTGATAATGACAATACTTGCACATTTGGTAAGTTTCGAACTATGGACACATCATCTAATTCACTGCCCCAACAGTTTAATTTACTCACTGAACGCAAGTCTTGAGCTCGTGTTCGAGACAGAACTACGTTTTCCGTTAATACCAGCATTGATAACGCTAACTAAACTTATATTTGTTTAACAAAACTTACTCAATAATTCTAATCTTATTATACTGAATTTTTATATAACTTAAAACATTTGATGGTAGCTTTGAGGTAACATTAATATTTTTTGCTATCATCTTCTATTTTTTACAATCAAATAACAATTAAAACCATATTTAGTTATGAAAAAAGTGGTTTTTCAATAATTGTGATCTTGAAAACTTTATTGCGGGGTTTCGTTGACCTTCAAACTAATGTTGAAAATACTTCTACAATCAATATATCGTATGTGTAATTATAACTTTCATTTGAAAGCTCTTATATTGAAAATTTTTTTAGAATTTAAATTTAGCTCACTTTGAATAAAGATATTAAACATATTCATATGTTTGTCGACACGTTTATATTCTATATTAAAATTTTTAATATTGATATTTTTTAGCACAATAGGAAGCTATTTTCGTATTAAAAATAAGGTGGTTGTTTTTAAAATAAATTAAGATAATTATTAGAATATTCAGAACAAAATTCGATGGTCACGATTAAGGAGCTAAACACAAATTGAATCTAAATTTTAGGAAAACTCATTTAAGTACAGCAACTTGTTATAACAATCTTCTATATTATTAATTTGGTAACCCATTATTTTGCGATATTCCGACCAAACGGTAATAGTTAAGGGCATACTGTTAGTGGAAAAAACTTAGATCTTAGTCTGAGGGACTCTTGCAAACTATTGAAAACTTTTTAAACGTTAATTTAGGGGTGATTTATCGGGTTTGAAAACGGGTACAAACACTGTAGTGAATGTTAACTACAGTTTACTACAGTATTAGCAATACTTATTCTAAAGCTTCGATAGCTTTCCATTACTCATACTTTAATAACTGAATTGTTAGTCATTCACGTGAGTAGGAGGGGCCCCCTTCTACCCCCGGATAGGCGTTTAACATGGGAGGCATCGCGCTATAGTGTGACCCCTCCCCAAGGCATCGCACTGT
>JAQGAW010004449.1:0-10892 GCA_034698025.1 Phthiracarus crinitus | reverse complement strand
TTTTATTTTGGTTATAATAAAAAACAAGGAATCGATAGTTGTAATGTTCGATGGGAGCAGCTAAATAGGACAGTACCAAAATTTCTACCTAAACCCACACCATCGAGTTACCCTTCAAATAACCTTTTATTCTGAGAGCAACGGTATAGGAGTTAACGGTACAATTTTTAAATTTTCCACCTCATCCCCTCCAAACCCCTCCATTTGATCCCTTCTCATTGAGATATATCCATTTTATATTAAGATAGTATATAAACGCAAAAATAAGTTATACGGGCATGTATTACAGTTCATGCAAAACAGATAGTAATAGTACATTAAGCCTATAGCCATCATACGAACTTAAGTCATATAATGATTAATAATGTTTTCTATGTGACTAATAATGCTTTATGTAATTTTAAAGTATAAAAGCAAAGCTTTAGAATGATTATAGTCAATTGTATTCTAGATAGCAATCAGTTACACTGTAGTCTTATAACAATAATGTTTTATTTCAAGTCGCGACTGATTAAACTCTAATCTATAGTTAAATAAAGTGTTCACTGGATTAATGTTAAGCTATGAAAGCAGTTTAGCGCAAGTATAGCTTTGGCGCGTATCATAAGCATGAATCGGATTATTAAGGTATACCATAATTTGCCATAATTCAAACCTAAAACCATAATTTACCAAAATTTTAAAAACAATAAAAATAACACCATAATATGAAATATTGTCCCAAAATTACACCAATTTTATAAAATTTAATTAAAATATTTCTATATATTTCAAAATTAGTTAATTAAAATCCATTTGAAATCAAAATCATGTTTGAATTTTTAAAAAATTGTTATAAAACTTGTGTAATTATCGTTACTTTTGAAAATTTTTTCTATAAACAATATCACTGTTGCCATAAAAGTTTCAAGATATCAAAAAAATTTTTAAAATTTTTTTTTAAAAATCAGAAAAATACTAAAAGTTTAACTAAAAACTTGCTAAAAAGCTAAAATAAGTACCATAATCGACACCATAATTTGCACAAAAATACACCATATAATACCATACCATAATTGATGCATTTAGACACCATAAAAATCCGATTCCTGATCATAAGTTAACACCGTTTAACATGGATTTTAGTTTAACTTTGATAAGTTTATATAATCTTAAATTCATAACTATAACTCATCTCTAAATTATTAAATGAATAAACTTTTATTAAGATTTTGAGAACACTTAGACTTACCTTAAATCTTAAGTTATTTTCTCTTGTTGGAGGTCTAGCGTAAGGAATGCCTAAAAAAGTGGTAACATTTCGCCAAAAATTGCGAATTGGCCTGAATTGAGATGAAGGTCTGTCAGATTGGGTTTTAGGTGGCGGTCGATCTCGAAGTGGAAGAGCAGGTCCATCGCAGAGATACACTATTCTTCCGACAACATTGCCATACAATGTGTTTACAGTGACGTACTCTTCCAAACCCTGATGTATGGCGTCTTTACATCGAGTATCGCCCGGATCTTCAATCAACACTCTTCTATTGGGGTTAACAGTGTGATCGTATCGCGAATCATACCTTCTTTCGTATGGATTGATCGGTTCGAGAGGACGGTTACGCGCGTCATAGTTATTATAATGACCCCATTGTCCATATTGTCCATACGAACTTTCTAATGGTTGAACTGTAATAACTGTATGGCAAACATTTAAAGAACTAACGATTAATATTAACAATTTAATATAACATCCAATACAAAGCATTTTTGTTATTTACAAACATTTCAAGTTTATTGCGATTAGTAATCAATGATTAACGTTAAACACAGCCAAACCCACTTTTTAGGTTAATATTTGGAATGAAGATGGCGTTACATGCGACACACTTCACCACACACTTTATAGACTATAAATTATAGTCTACAGTGTAGACCAGGATTTCCCAAGTCTACTTAAGTCTAGCCCCCGTATACCCCTTTCCCAAAAATTGAAAATGTCGATCTCCCATACCAAAATTTTTTTGAGATATTACTAACAAAAAAAATTTAAAATTTGAAAAAATTGTCTATCAAATCCGATGAGTTTTTGTAATTCCTTTAAATTTTGGTCAAATTTTTAAAAAATTATTGTTTAAATTCGTTGTTTTTTGTTGGTGTTGTTTAGGCTTTCGTCGGGAAAAATTTTTATTAAAGGCAAAAATATTGTCCGCTAAATCCGGTGAGTTTGACTCCCCATATATTTTTAGAAAAAGTGGGAAATGACACCCCCTTAGACCATAAGAGCTGGGAAAGCCTGGTGTAGACTCTACACAACCGTAAATTAACTGTTGGATTATTCTTCTATTCTGTTTACATTAAAATTATTTATATAATTAACGACTATTAATGATTTCTAATTGAATGTAATATAAAATGATAATTACAATACTGTTGAATGGCTGTGATTCATAGAGCGTTATTTACATGGGGATTATTTGCCTGTTTTTTCGTATTATTGGCGTTAAAACTTGACGCACGACTACAATGGTATGTTTGATGGCATCATTCAAACCATTCGTATGGTATTATACCTCTAATCTCACAAAGATTCATACCATAATCAAACCGTTCGACAATGAATTATATGTGTTGTTCATTGCCCTTCCATTCTATTATTTCCCAATTAAACTATTGTTTTATTTAAAGCCATTAACTTTAAAAAGTTGCCGTTTTTACTATTTTTAGCAAAATGTGTCGAATAAGAGAACAAAATTCTTCTATAAGTATTCAAAGTCGATATAAAATTATGTGATTTATTTAAAGATAATAGACAACGATTTACAGAATCTTATCTAAAAATTTCTCATATCATGCGTACAACTAGTGTTGTACCGTTTAATTTTCATATTTAGTTTTACTTTTCTTTTACTTCAAATTAGTGATTGAAAATTTGAAAATATCTCCGTTAGCGGAACGTTAATTAAATGAAAAAATTAGTGGAACTTTAGCCAAATTTTTGTTTCCGTTAGTCATTTTTTGCCAATTTTCAAAAATATTTTTATTATCAAAGTATATTACAAATTAAAATTAAACTTTGAAATTTGAAAATAAAATTAATATTAATTGAAATTTTCGGAGATTCTAATATTTTACAACTCATAATAAAAAACTTTTCCGTTTCGAACTGAGTTTAGATTATGTTAGTTTAAAAATACTGAAACGTTAGTGGAATTGAAAAAAGTACCGTTAGTGGAACGTTAGTACAATTTTTGGGAGCGTTAGTGGAATAGAATTTTCGGATATTTTCAATCACTACTTCAAATATAAGTAAATTTTTTAAAAAATTTTTACTTTTAGTTTCGATGGTAAATCAACACTAATATTGATTTACTTTCACTTTTTAATTTTACTTTTTCTTTTTCACAATATTTTCACTTTACTGTTCTTTTATTTTTTCTTTTAAACAAATTTTTCAACTTTCTTTTACTTTTTCTTATAAAATAATTTTAATTTTTTTCTTTTACTTTTACTGCAATTAAAAGTCAAAACACTCATAACTTTACTTTCAAACATAACTAACGTATTATCATAATCCATTAACTAGCGATCGTGAGTACATTTCATTTGATATATACGTATATCATTAACTGTTCCAATATTGGAACAGTTAATGATATATGCATCAAATGAAAGGTATTAATTAGTAGATTACGAAAATAACTCGATGTGGTGTCGAACGCGCTTCCAAAGTTATCGATACTTAAACTTTCTCATATACACAATAAAAATAAAATTTATCGCGAGTAAGAAAAACTCTAATTTTGTAAAATTTTTATGCTTACTCGCGATCGCGAGTTAAATGAGTTTTGGGGCAACAAATTCATCCCTTTTCGCATGTATAGCAGCGTTATTCCCGGCTTTAATACATTTTTTGTTGCCGGTTTCATCTCGTTTTAGCCACGTTTTAGTCCCGATAATCACTATACTTATTGATTTATTGGCTCACTTTGATAATTTAATATACTTATGTTAACTTAATCAATAAGATTTAACGACTACCGGTAATATAAAGTCATATAAATATTTATGAATGTGTGGTGTTGTTCATGCTCTTTGCTATTTATCATATTTTATTTGCTAGGAATTGGTTTATAGTATTGTGTCCAATGTGGGCATTTGACATATATTTCATACTTACAACACTATTTCAATGGATACAACAGTCTCATCGAAGACATTCAAGCGGTTCACTGTTTAAACGATTCAATTCTCATTTTTATTGTTTGATATGCATTTTATCAAAATTGTGTTTTCAATTGTTATTATGTGTGAGAATACAATATTGGACACAACTTTCGGTATACATAATTATGATACCTTTGTGGTCATTACTAATTACATGTTGCGCTTATTTTGTATCTCATTTTTCTTAAATAAAAACAATTAAAACATACAATTATTGCAACCATATTGCATGTCATTTACTGGTAAATGTTAATTAACTTTTAATTGAATAAACAATAAAGAAACGATAAACTATTTTATTACATTTTCATAATACATACAATTCATTTCAATATATTTAGCAATAATCGGAAATAACATAAACATAACATTTTAATATAAGCTTAATTCATAACAAAAATGACTGATTTTCTGATTTGAGTTTTGGCTATTGATAAACCGGTATAAGTATATGTAAAAGTTGCGTTGCTTTTCTAACTTTTCAAGTTTTTGTACGACTAGTGTTAGAGTTTAGTTTGATTTATAATTAATTAAAACATAAACAACAGCTAATTTCTAGCACTCGACGCCGTGTTCTTCAATCCTTCTGATTTTTTAAAGTCAATTTTAGCGTATGATAATGCATTTAATTGATCGGAAAGCGTATTTGAATTGATAGCGTTAACTTCTTGGCTGCCACACGATAACAAAGAAGCGACAGGTGTTGTACTCGATGAAGATGATGATGAGGCAACATTTCCACTTAAGGATAACTGAGATTTCGACACTGCATCTCCTCTTTCTTCGCACGCAATCGATGCGTTTGAACCGACAGTAGATGTTCCACATGGAGCTAAATCTAGCGAAGCATAATTTAGTTCTCTCTCCGAAGATACAGAAGATGGACGACAATTAATAGTACAAAGAGAAACATTTTCGTACAAATTGTTTGAATTCTGTATACGAGTTTTCGACTCTTCGCTCTTATTATTCATTATTCGTTTACTCGATATTAATGGACTCAAAGAGGTTTGGTTTAAGTTGGATGGACACGATATCTTCCGAAAATTGATTGGTGACGTGGCGTTTATCGCATTTGGCACAGAATATTGTTTTCGAAATTCTGGTAAATGACAACTTATTGGTCGACTTTTATTTATATTTTCACTATTATGACTATCATTAATATTACGCGTTTTTATCTCAACGTTTTCGTATTGAGGCACAGATAAAGGTGTTGTTTGTGATAATAGAAATGGAATGTTTTCGGGCAACGATTTGTTAGTAAATTTGTATTGAGGCACATCCATATTAGTGTTTGAATTGATTTCTAAACAAACATAATCGTCACAATCGTCATACTCATCACACCTATTATTTTGGTTGTTTGCTTTTATTTGAGCGGTTTCTGGTAATATGATTTTGGAATTGGTTTTATGATCTCCATATTGCGAACCGTTTGATGATATTGGCATTTCAATTGCACTTTGCAACGGAGAACGTGATTGTGAACGTGAGCGCTGTTTTGTTTCGATTACCATTTCTAGATAGTCATTTGATTTTTGTTTCTCAATCACACGGCTTAACGTTATTTCTTTGTTATCGTTATCTTTCAAAATTTTCCTTTCTTCCAAATCTACATAAATATTAGTGTTGGGCTGACTGTTTCTTTTCTCACTCAATTCACTTAATGATGAAGTGTTTGATGGAGAAGTTATAGAAGTTATAGTACCAAATGGTGAGATAATTGATGATCGAGAGTTGGATCGCGGCCTGAAATTGGATGTTATTGATGTTGGAGAAGCACCGACAACAATGGAATACCGCTTTAGTTTATCTACATTTGATTTGACTGAGTAATCGATTTCCATTAAATCGGAATCACTGTTGTCATGAGTAGTTGTTTTATTAAATACAGGTCGACTTCCAACAGTGGCGCTTCGTTTTCTTGGCTGAACAGAACATATAAGTGGCGCACTCGAAGCCTTTTTAGATGCTTTTACCATTTCATCGATTGGATTATTTGGTGGTCCAATTTGCGCATCTATTAATGCCTTTTTCTTGGCGGCAACTCTGTCCTTAGTGTTTGCTTGACTTCCCATAGAGAAAGCTCGAGCTCGAATTTCTTCTTCATTTTCTGATTTCGATGAAAGTTGCTTCGATTTTGTATTCAATCGGATTGGTTTGGGTTGAGGTCTGCTACCAATAGAATAAGCTCTCTGTGGTGTAATATAGTCAAGTGAATCATCGTTCGCTGAAAAATATGATTTTACTTTATCCAAATGGAATTCTTCTTGAATTATAGGGTTTTTATTCGAAATATCATTTATATGTCTTGGCAGTGATGCAGAAATAGGAGCCATATTTAAATATTCATCGTTCGATAGATTACTTTGTTGTCCAGCAGTCATAGGCACATATTCATTGGTTTGTTGTACATTCAAACTCTGCACGAATCCGTCGAAACCAATGTTCGTCTCAATGCTTGCTAATGGACTCATTGGCATATATGCACTCATTTCTTCGATTTGTGATGAATTTTTGTCCTAATCATAATTAATATAACGTATTATTGTATTAAAATTCGTGATGCAAACCCAAAGTTATTTAACAACGAATACAAATTATTTGAGAAATGATAAAATTTTGTTAGCAAATACATGATCTCTATTAACGTATATAACTTATAAGCTCGCCATAGGCTCGACATACTCACGCGCGAGTCGAGTGAATTTGGATGAATTTTTACCCCAAACTCACTTTACTCGCGCGCGTGAGTAATGCATAAAATTTTAATTCACAAAAATCTCGTACTCAAGCATTAATAATTTTTGAAAGTAAATTTACAACTAATTTACAAGTTTAACAAATTTTATCAGTATTTAACTCCGGAAGCGTTTGTCAGATTTTGTAATCTGCTCTTCAAAATCTTTCGTTTGATGTGTAAATCATCAATTGTTCCAACAATGTATTACCACTGTTGGATCAGTTGGAACACTTGGTGATACATATAAGCTTATCAAATGAAAGATTTTGAAGAGCAGTTTACAAAAATCATACTCTTAAACAAATCGGACAAACGCTTCTGGAGTTTCAGTGTGATTCACCATTATTTAAATTCTATGAGATAATGCGCGAGTATATGATGAGTTCAAAAAATTCACTTTACTCGCGCGCGCGAGTATGGGTGAGCTCATACGTTAAGAGTTTCACTTTTATGGTATTTATTTATTACGCTCTCATTCAATAATTATTCAAATTTAATGTAAACCCTTTCCACCTTATGATCCAATTTATTGTTTTGATACATTTTATAGTAATGTAATATTACCCGAATGTGTCACCGAATTTTAATAACTTAAAAAATAAGTTAATAAAAAAATCTATTAAATTGTTAACAGGCAATGCATAAAAAAAGATAATATTATTTTATTATATTATTAATTATATTTCACATTTGTGTGGAAATGATTTCTAGTTTAAGTAAAATTTGTTAGAGAAAAGCATTGGAACAAAGAACAAAAAACAAACCTTAGCAAGAATTTTGTTCATTAATAGATAATTGTCTTGATTAGCAGTTTCTTCTGTATTTGACGAGTTAGGCTTATTTACGCAAACAAATTTCAGATTTAACTCAGATCTCGGAATGTTTTTCGATGTACTTTTCGGCTCCATTGTTAAATAATCATCAACAATAGCTTCTTCTTCAGTAATTGGTGGCTCGGATCGCATCATAGTATTGTGCATACTTAGATGATGTTCAGGCAAAAAATTATTTTCATTGTCTTCGATAGATAATGAGCTCACGACACTATCTGTAGAACACGCGCCTGAACTCGGACTGTGTTGACAATTAAACCAAACAAAAGCTTATTATTATATTTATTATTTAAGCATTGAATGAATGTGGTAATACCTTAAAGGGTTATTGTTTGGCGGAGAATAAGACATAGTCCTTCCATAGGTAAGTACCGAATGATGACTGGTGTGATGATAATTAGGCCATACTCTAGAGTCGTGTACACTTTCCGTTTCACTTGTAGTACGAGATCGCGATGGCATACTATCACATCGATCGCGCATAGAACTAGAACTATGGCTCATTATATTGGTTGTGGTTTGAACAGAGTTCGATGTCGATGACACTGATGCCACTGATGGTGCGATTGTTTGCGAGATATGAGGCATTTGTGGTCTTCGATACGTTATTGGCTTATCACTAGTAGAAGCACTTCGCGGTCGAGGAGACGGAAACTCTTCAGGATTTTTTGAACATTTCATTGCATTTATAATCACGTGATGCATGTTATCAGCAATGATTGAATCTTCCGCTTGAATCCACAAATCTCCGGGTCCTATACTCGAAGATCGTCCCAATTCCATGAAGAATACGGAAGAAGTGTGACCACATCTTCGAATAGTTATTAACGGTATCTCACAAACGCCAGGAGTATCTGATTGTGGATCCAATTTGACGATATGTAAAGTGTGTGCAGTCAAACATAGTCTGTGAACTCCACTCATATTACGAATATTACCCAAACCTTTCATCATAATCGATACTTGCCATACATAGTCATAAACAGTGGATCTGTTACTGCTATCGGAACTGTTATCGCGTGATTGAAGCAACAATAAAGTGTCCAACCATTCGCGTACTTGTGTTTCATCGTCAGCGACGACAGCGAAACAGTCATCGCGAGTGTAGAGCGCGAACACGTATTTGTTTCGAGCGTCGATCTTACGATTAATGCTAAAACAATTCTTTAATATAATACACCGTTTGGGGTGCGAACCATTCTTAAACTTCTTTTCGCTGTCGTAATACTCGAGACGCGATAAATTCGAATCTCTTGTCTCTCGAACAACAAAGTACTTCTTTTTATTGGTCTATCATATCATATAAATTGATCATATCGTATGTGTTTATGCGTTTATGTGTTCATATTCACCTTTAATTTGATCAGTGATCCCATTATCTTGACATCCGATTCCATTTGATTAATTTGTGGTAAACTTTTGACACAACTCTTTTTGGATATCATTATTAATTATCAAATATTAAGTATTAGGATATGACGCATACACTATATATTGCATTCATTGTTGTTTACGTTTAACATTTAATAGTACTGTATATAACAGTAGATGTATACTAGTGTTTGAAAATATTCATATTTTAATTACCGTACAGAACCCTAAATTACATTACCGTTTCATTGCCGGTAAAAATTACAATTCAAACTTCATTACCGTATCGTTATCGTACCGTTTAGCTAATGCAACACTTAATGTAATTAATTATTAGGCATCAAATTTCAAAATATTTAGGGTTTACAATTTGCATATTTCAAAATATTTAGGGTAAGGATGGGTGAAGTCGCTTAATTTTACAGATTTTTACACGTATAGTCCGTAAATTTAAGCGTAAAAATCTTTTCATTTTAGAATGATTTTTTTTGGTTAAAAAAGGTTGAAAAACAAATTTTTATCATAAGTTTAATCTTAATAATTATTGAAATTTTTAAAAAGAAAGAAAATATAACTAAAATCAATTAACTTGCAATATAGCATCGAAAATGTTTAGGTGTCTACTCTCCCCAATTTTTTATTAACCACGGAAAGTATTAATAACAGCATTTTAAAAAATGTTTAAGTTTTTTAATAAAAGATATATTCAGAAATTTTGATATAAATAGATTTTTTTGCGGTTCAAATCGAGGATTTTATTAAAATTTATTTTTTCAGATTGTTACATATTTTTAAGTCAGTTTACGTCAATTTACGTAAAATTACACTTAAAAAAAGATTTTTTCGTAAAATTGCCATCCTTGTTATAGTGCATTCCCACGGATCTGCTAGTGATCGGAAATTTTATTTCCAAATTTTAAAATTTTTCCACCAATGAATTTTTCCAACATTTTATTTACACAACAATGAATTTTTTCAAAAAGACTCCTATAATCAAAAATCTCTTAATTAATATAAAGAAAGCGTATATACAGACAGACAGAAGGACGGACAGACAGACAGACAAACAGACTTGGTCAAATCCATAAGCTCGCCTTTTTTAAAAAGTGAGCTAAAAACGTTATTGGTTTGAAATGGTTTAATAGTTTTTCCCAAAAAATGTTTAAACCAAATCAGACCAAACCATTAATTATAAAAACCAAACCAATGGCACATTTATTTATAAGCATCGTATGCATTCAACATTTTGATTATTAATATATTAGTAGTTTTAATAATAGATTATTAAACGTTTATTACCCGTTTCACGTGTCAATTGTTGGGTTTTCGGGTTTCTTATCGGCCCGGTTCGGGTAGTTCATCGAATTTCTCGGTTCGGGTTAAATTTAAGATATGCCGTTTCGGGTCGGGTCGAAGAACCACTACCGCAACATCTTTACAATAGATTTTGATTGATGTCATTACAAAGCATAAAATTATTATTAAAGTTGAGTGAAAACGACTTTACGACTTAAGACTTCGCAAAAATATAACACATGATCCAAAACGTCGCTTTCCTATCCTCAAGTGACCAATAACTGCTGTGCTACAGTAGCAGTAATTTGTTATCGTTAGGGGAACTCTAAGAGTGCACAAAATTTTTAGCGTTAGAGTTCAGTGCATTCAATGTAAAATTTGTAGCCAATAATAGTGAACGCGCTTGTTTTAAAACTCAATCATTAAACATATATAACGTTAAG
>JAQGAW010004448.1:0-10893 GCA_034698025.1 Phthiracarus crinitus | reverse complement strand
TTTTTGGTACTTTTTTGTTCCCGTTTCCCTCCCGTTTTAATCACTTTTTAGTCCCGGAAATCCCGTTCCCTAGTAATAATACTAAAATTGTTTAAATTCCAAAACTTGAATACCAGCAAACATGAGCCAAATTTCAATGAATGAAAACAAAAAATAAAATTTTTATTATATTAAAAGGTTTAAATATTATTATTATAAATTATATTCGACTTTTAAAATGAATTTGGTTTAAAAATTTTAAAATTATAAACTAATGTAATCGATTATATAATGTTATTTTCCTTTAAATGTAAAATTAGGCTAACATATAATTATTTAATACATTATAAAATAGACTAATGTTTTATTTTAATGATTGCGATTTAAAAATAACTCACTAATATTTTTTGCAAATAATTATTCTTTTAATTCTAAGTCGTATTTAACTTAATATTTCTTATTGTCAAATATAAGGGATTTCCCATTTTACCACTTGGTATTTGTTAGAGCTCATAGAGAACTAAAATATTATTGATGTTGTTTTCATTTAATCATTAACTAAATTTGGAAAAACTTTTAGAAATAGACGAATAAAACTTATTAGCCTCAAAAACATTGTTTTCATTTTATCGACAAAATATTGCATATCTTTCATACAAATTTTTCGCATATTATACTGTTTTTTGAATTTTTTTACTTATCTGAGTGAAAAATTTTTTTTCAAAGACTCAAATATGTTATGCATTAAATTATTTTGACATAATGCTTGCGAACAAACTGCTAAACGATAAGCTTACGATAAGAGTAGTGTTTATGCGGTCATTGACATCACTGATGACTTTACGTCAATTTACTGTACGCTATATCGTATGTTAGCTGTTATTTTATACATAATTCCTTTATTGCATGACAAGTGAGAACAAAATGATAAGCTTAACTATTTTTTTGTTGATAAGCTTTAGTTCTATGTTTGGCTGCGCATGAATTTAGCTTTAATTTAATAATGAACAAAATTTTAAATATTAAACTTAGCTAACATTTAGAGATAAAAATACTTGTTTATTTGATAATAAGAAAATTCGCAGAATTTTTCAAAGATTAAATAAATGGCCTAATAAAACAAAGTGTGTTTACATCGAATACAATTTTGTATAAGAGTGAGCTTTTTTAAATAAATAGGACTCGGGCTGCGCAGAGGCATAAAATAATAGCAATAAAGAGGCTAATAAGCTAATAAGCTTATTATTAACTATAAATAAAGAATTTTCAATAAATTTGATCCGTTAAGCGATTAAGCGCTTAATTAGTTAGCAATTTGTAACGAAGTTATAAAATAAATTAATCTTAACTAAACTGAATTAAATGTTAAAATAAACTTAATTTGTATAATTAGCGAATTGCTATTAATAATTTTTCTTATAATATTTAAATAATTATATCCTTATCTAATATGTAATCTATGGTTTAAAAATATTCATTTATTTTAATTATATGGACTGTCAAATTTTTATCGATTTGAACTATAATTATATTTATTATTTATATAAAAAATCACGACTAAAAAACCGAACATTGTTTTAAAAACTTCTATTTATTAATAGAACGTGAGCATACATGTATAAAGCACAAAATTTTATGGAAAATAATATTAAAGGTACATAAAAATATCTTATGAATTTGTGAGTTCATCACAAAAAAGTCAATTAAAAACTCAATTTTGAATTAATATTTGAGAGATAAAATTGTGGTTGAAATTTAATTTGGTATTACAAATCTTTTGGTGTGTGGTGTTTACATTCGGAAATTTTCAAAACTCGAAACATCGAACCAAAACATTTTATATTTAACAGATAATATTCTGACTAAAACCCAAATTCTACAAGTTTTCAGTATCCCTAAATTTTTTCATCTTATAATTTAATTAAAATATTTATCCGCTTTAATATAAAACCTTTTGGTTCACTCTTTAGAATTTTAAAAGTTTCCGAATGTAAACACGACAGAACATACGTGTTTGTAACTTATGGCCATAACTAAGAATATAAATTTGCACTCTACTCCTGAATTAAGCAGAATTCACGCGCACAATAGGATATACTTTTTTATGATATGACTAACACTTATCATACGGTATTGATTATAATTGTTGCCGCGATCTATGAATTTATTATTACCTAATATTTTATGCAATATTTTGAAATGTTTAATTAAATTAAATTTTATATTTCTTAATCCATTATAGTTTTTACAGAATCAGAATTAAGGTTGTAAAATAATTTCATTAGATATTCATACCATTTCAAAGCACAAAGAATATTTCTTTAAAAAATTAGCATAAAATCGACCACAATATAGAACGCGATAGCAATGAGTGAAGCAACAGAAAAAACTTCGAATGAAAAAGCCGTTACTCATGATAATAATTGCTATGTTTGCAAAAATTCGGGAAACGATTTAGTATCGCCATGTAATAACTGTAAATCGGTATTGTATCATAAAAAATGTCTGGAAGAGATGATACAAACCACTAGATTGGATCAATGTCTGGAATGTAACACAAAGTTTGCTGGCATTCAGATTAAAAAGCGTACACTAAATTTTTGTGACTATCTTCGCGCAAAGCCAGAGGTGATTATAATTATAATAAACATAATTAATATACGTTGGATACAACTTTTATATATTGAATTTCGTAGGAATTGTCTGGAATTATAATATGTTTTCCTATATTCGCGTTCCTATACTATATAATATATTTGGGAGTAATTGCTTATATAATATCGAAAGGGATTCTAAATAATACGCTGCGTTTGGTGTTATTGGTTCCAACGATATGTTTTGGTTTGCTGTTCACGTTAATGGCGTTCGGATATTTTGTGAGCCTTTGCTACAGATATCGCAAATGGAAAGAACAGAATCATAGTGTGTCTGTAATACCAATTAATAAGAGCACGTCAAAGAAGCAAAGTAATAAAAAATCGCCCACAGCTACGAGTACTAATAAGAATTCGCACAAAGAAATTCCTTAATATCCGTTTAATGTTTGCAAAATGAATTTTTTTATTGTCAAATTTTATTAATAACGTATTTATACTTAAGTTAATGCTAAGCAAAAAAATATATTCAAAATTAAAACACAATTAATCATTTTTTGCTTTTAACAGATGTTATTAAAATTATATGTTTCTAACAAAACCTCTAACAAGTTATAAATATAAAAATAGTTCATAATTCCATCATTTGGTCGATATCCACTATTACTTCATTAGTATATTTCCCTTTATTAAAAATGTGTTTTTTAGTTAAAATAAGTTTATCTATAAACTATAAGAAATGAATAATCAGATACTAACCTAATGACACAACATTCTGATTGGCGCCTATAATACAGTCTTTGATTTCAGCGTTGTGTCCAATATAAACGTTACTGCAAATAACACTTCCCTGAATATTAGAGCCCTCTTCAATCACCACATTTTCCATTATTATGTTATTTGTTAGCTTTGATTTATCGCCAATAACACAATTATTTCCAATTATGGTTCGCTTGATAGAAGTCTTATCTCCAATAGACTTTACATTACCAATTAAACAGTCGACTTTTGATTTAATAGCCGGTGATGTGGGAGTCTTAGAACCTCTACGCTCCAAAGAACTCATTTGACGCAACAGTAGTCGATTGGCCTCAATATAACCGAATAATGTATTCGCTCGAATGCAATATCCGCCGTCCAATAAATGGGCCAAACATTTAATTCGACTTTCGGGATACGCGTTTGGGAATTGTCTCTTAATTATTTCGTCGTTATTTATCTCCGAATATTGGTCAGTGGGTTGCAGTTTCTGTAAATTTAATTCGATTTCGTCGGTTTCGATAAAATTAAATATTTGGCGCGAGAGTGACGTCGAGATAATCGACGAATGGTGTGTCGAGTTTTTATTTATTAAAGTATTTTTTTCTTTTCGAAATTGTTTTCTAACGAGTGATGGGAAAAATTCACCTTTCAATGAGGAAATTTTGCTACAATAAAAGAAATTTACTTTTAACAATAAAATTAAATATAAACAAAACCAAATAATTATTTTACACATTTTCCTCGAGATATTTCAATGTCCATTTTTTAAGAATAAAAATATGTGCGTCGAGATAATTGTTGTAAACGTTAAATTGGGGACAACTGTTTGAGAAAAAAATTTATATTACAGTTTAAAAAATTATTTCTAAAAATTTTTTGCTTTAATAATTATTTAAGTGTAACAAAAACAAATGTTTACTTTTGAAGAAACGACATACTGATTGGAACACTTTCATCGAAATCCGCTTCAGAACTTAGAAATACTAATCGATCGCTGTTTTGACGATCGATGCCTATTAAATCTTTCTCTAATTAATAACAATAATTAATTTAAAATCAAGATTTATTGAGACACAGATATTACAGACCAGGTTTGTCTCTTCCCTTTCTTCCGGGAAGCGAACAATCATTGGATAATGGGTTCGACGATATTAATGAAATGAGTGTCGGATTGTAAGTGCGATATAAATCAATAAAACCAGTTAACGAAAAATCAGTGATAGTATCGCAGCTTATTATTAATAAATCGCACTAAATTTTCAAAATAAATATCAAAATAAATTTTTAGACAATTAGATGATATGATATAATTAATAATTGTAATAATACTTTAATTTTATCCTTAATAAACCTGAGACTATCAGCGGTACCAAAATCGCGATTAATGGGAATCGATAGCAACTCAACGCGAATATCGAGTTTCAACTCATTTATCGCTTTATTAATGAGCTCTTCGTGAATATCTAATACTATTACGAACACATCTATCGTAGAAATCAATATTTAATTAATTTAATAAATAATTATTTAATGTTAGGTTACCATGAAATTGTGCTTTAATTAGTAAATCAAGTGAATAATAAATCATTGGTTTGTTAGCGATTGGAAGCAAACATTTTGCGTGATTAGCGCTTAATTCATTAATTCGTGAACCCTTTCCTGCCGCTAATATCACAGCTTGTAATTGATTGGTCTTCAACATTATTCAATAACTCTATTAAACTGGTAAATCGCGTAATACTCACCAGTATTGCAATAGTCATAGACGTATACGTTGTGTGAGCGTGTTTTATGATTGAAACTAACGTATCATACAATATACGCCATCTGTTGTCATTAATCATTAAACCTACAAAATACTGTACTTTTTAAACGATCTTCAGAATCTCTTATTACTTTACATAACACTTACTCCTTTACTCGTTAGTCATTAGTTTTATACTAACGAAACCGAAATCCTAATACAGTATGAGTTTTTGAAAAATTATTTGACTGCAATTAAATGAAATTAAAACAAATTATGATAAAAATTAAATTATTAGACCATTATTTATTGCCTTTCTTTCCTGATTTTCATTTTAAAAATTTGTTTGCACTGTTTTACGAATTGTTGCTAAAACATGGAAAAGTTCTGTTAACTCATAGACTACATTTTATTACCCGCGAAGGATTTTGTTAAATCGTTGAGTTTTATGAAACAATAACCGCACAGTTAATATGTAAGCTTATATCAAAAATGAGAATAAATAGCACTCTAAAGATTAAACGTCCATATTATGTACGCGTTTTTTTAAGAATTGCGAGAACCAACTGATCAAACGAAACAAATTTTAATAATACAATTTAAATTAATTGAAGCACAAATTTTTTAAAAATTAAAAATAAATAGTTACTTATTTTTTAAAAATACTAAAAGTTCTATTTAATACATATTTCAAAGCTTATTGCATACAGTAAACCCTGATTTATTTAGAATAGAATTAAGATAATAATAATAAATGCAAAATATTAATAACAATTTAACAATTAAAACTCAATCGATTTTCATTATTATATCACATAAAAGCCAAATTTTTTTCCGGTTAAAAATATTTTCTTAAATACTTAATTTATTTTGTTTACTTAAAGCAATAGACGTGTAAAGTGTTAGTTATGCTGTAAAATAATAGCAGGCTTTGTACAATTAGAAGAGAGAACACACGTTAATTTACTGTATTTAACTACAGATAACACAGTTTCTATCGAAGAGTTAGGAATATGAAAATGAAAACAGGTTAAGTGCGTTAAGGAACCCCGAGGTTCTGCATAGAAAATCGTTGAATTGTGTTCCCTCTCACATTGTACAGTACTATTTGGCTTGATATACACTTTGATAGTTAAGTCATGGATAAGCGATGGATAGAGTGTGTAATAGATTAAATCTCATGAGTCTCCAGTCATGATGCTTTTAACATTTTAATAGAAATTGATTTTTGTGGCTAATTTTGTATATTTTATACAATATTGAAAGTGAGTCAGTCTTTTGCTGATTTTTAAATAGAATTTGGTGTTATTTTTGCATTACATAAAATTTATGATTCAAATAAAATCATTTGATTACCTAAAAGTTAATAAAGTTAACGTTTTTTTGTTGTGTTAAAATCAATATTTTACAAATGAAAATGTAAATTTAAAATACCATAAAATACATGAGAAAATTTTTTTGTGTGAAATTTCATCGGTAATACTAATGGTAATAAATGGCAAAATTACATTTTTTTATTTCAAAACAATTCCAAAAACACACTCAATTAAAAGATATATAATACCATTTTAAAGGTTCAAAAGGATATATTCATTATTATGAATTTTTTCGATTACATATAATTAATGAAATAAATTTTAGATTTTCTATCACTACATAATCTAATCTCTAGTTTAGACTTTTTTGTTTAAAAAATTGCATATTTAACAATGTTTTTGTAAAATATTCCTATTCAATATATTTTGTATACAGAGTAATAACATCATATTTTCTGCAAAAAATTAAATATTTTTATATAACTTTTTATTTTGAAATGTATTTTCGTTTTTTTCAAGTTCAATATTTGTTTTCGTTTTTGCAATTTGTGAAAGTATTTCCTAATTATTACAATAAACCTCATTAATAATTAATTATAGATATCTACAATTTTGTTATAACATATTTAATTAATTCTCAATGTATTCTATTAAAATCTGTTAATGATGTTCTGAATAAAAACAATTTTTTACAATATGTGCAATGAAATAGCAAACCAGTAAAATGCAAGTTTTAGCAAAAAACACGGTTTAAAAGCAAATTTTGTTTTTTGTTTTTGTTTTGTGTGTGGAGTGGTGTGTGGTATGATTTATATAAATTTGCAACAACACCTGATTTTAATGCTTATGGCAAGCAAATTGAAAACGTTTGGGGCGTTAGAAAGCCTTTACAAACATGTTCTCAAAAAACCATTAAGCGTTTATTCGATTCGATTCGATAATGAAATTGTTCAATTCAGCCCTAAGAATCACAAATCTCAAGGCGGTTTCATTAACATTCTTTGAAGCAACGCTACTCTCTCTTCCAGAGCTCGCTTTTGTTGCAACGCATCCTGAAGTTGATTGCGTAACTCTCTTTCCGATGACCTCCACATCGCGTATATCTCTTCCTTTGTCATCGCCGATAGACGCAGATTTTCGATTAGACTTATGTGTCGCGGACTTGGAATAATCACAGATGTTTTGTTAGGTATGAGTTCGTACAACATTACGCTGGAATGATCCCGACTCGACCCTCCAATCTGTTTACTCAATCCCCTCTTTATTTCCATCAGATCGTCATAAGACCACGTTTTTTGTCTTTTTGGTGCCCTATTAGTATCGTAGCCTTGATTTTCCGTATTAAAAACATTTTCCAAACTAAAACTAGTAGCAAATGGTTTTCTACTTTGGGATATCGATTCAGTGATAGGCGACTGTGGACTGGTTTTGTAGGGAAACATTGGCGTTTGACGAGAACTGTTTGACGCAAACACCGTTTTTAATTTCGATAATTTATTCCTAGAATCGGTACCGGTTTTCAGTTTCGATTGTATTTTAATGATTTTATTGGGAGGTAAAGGTTCGCGTCGGACATATGTCTCTTCTTCGGGATCTTTGAAACGAATAGCAGACGGCCTTATCTGCGGAATAGCTTCGAGTGATTCAGTTTGGCTGATAATACTCGAGTGTTTACTCGAGTATAATGGTTTAGTTGTCGTCACTTCAATGGAATCGTCTTGAAAGCTGCGTTGTTGTTGAACACTATATCAAAATAGCACATGAATACTGTATAAATAATAAGTGATGCATAAATATAATTTAAAATTTTCATCTCTAAAAGCTGTAAGCTGTCTCTAAAGAACGTACACTTTTCTCACTTCCTTTATCGTATCAAAGAACTGAGATTTACTTTTTCGTCGTCGCGCTTCTTCCTTGGTTTTCTACGTTATAGTGATAAATAACGAGACGAGAGATGAGAGAAAAGAAAGAGAGAGACGTGTGAGCAAAGAAAACAGTATTCGTAACCATAAGATTGTTATAAACGGAAAAAAACGATGCACACAATAATCAATACATTTTTGAACGCTTACTCTTTTAACGCTTTTTTGAAACAGACTCGCTATCTGTCCTTCCCTGAGATTAGATATAATTTCTTTCGCCGAATGATGAGGAGAAACGAGTTCAACAGTGTTAATAAAACGGTATAATTTCTAGAAATAAGTGGAAAGAAAAATAAACTTTCGCTTTAAGTTTCATTTGTTTAAACTTTGAAATTTTAATTTCATGCATTGCTAAACATAAACTGAAAGGAAAAAATATATACAAAATATATACAAACCTGACTAAAAAACATCAAATTAGGACTCTTCCAAAAGCATTCTTTGTTCTTCTTTCGCAGTGATGGCAAAAAGTATTTGAACATAACGTGCTCAGAGAGCAGAATCAAGATTCCAATAATAAGACCGAAGCCTAACATCATAAAAACTCCGGCCACAGCTCTTACGGTTAAAGGTTTGGGTTTAGTCAGTGCTGACGATTCTAAACAATGAACTCTTCCATACCATTTCCGGTGCAGTTGGTCTAAAAATCCGTATTCGTTGTACTTCAATATTAAACTTGATATTAATTCCTTTTTTGAAGCAAAATAACAAATTTTTTAATAGTCATTATAGTTTGGTTAATTGATTCAAAGTATTATTTAATAAAAATTTAGTACAATTGCGAACATATTAAGTTCAATCAAAACAGAAATGATTTTTTTTACTTTAATTAATAAATTGCGAATTGACATGCTCTTATTGGCAAAAAAATAAATTTTGTTTTGATCGGAATCTCGGGTCTGGTCGGTTATTTAAATTTTTAGAGGATATCCGACTTATCCGATTTTTTAAAAATATGTACAATCTCTTTAGTAAAAATTGATGAAAAAATATACATTTTTTAATTTTCAATCCTATTTGTAACAAAACATTAATTATATATTCCTATGCTTTAATAATTGTTAAAATTATTTGGAAATTTTATAATAAATCTATGAAAAATTATTATGAACAATAAACTAAAAATTTTCGGATCGGGTCGGGTCGGATACAGCCGTGTCGGGTTCGGGTCGGGTCGGGTTCAGAAATATCTATCGATTTACAAGCCTAGATTGTATATTCAAAACTGGTATTACATATACAACTTAACGTAAAACATATTACAAATACAATTGTAGCACTTATTTACATAAATAAATTATTTAAAAAATCGTAGCATTTTTAGTAAAAATATATTATAGAAGTGAAGTAAACTTCAGTCAATCAGTGAATCATTCCTCAAAATCATAATAACAAAAAAATAATGGAATTTGTAGTTCTTATTTTTGTTGCCGAATATCTGGATATACATTGTGATGCGACAACTCTTCAAAGTAAAAACAGTTTTGTATACGGTATACAGTTAACCATAAACGCTGAGTGGGTTTTAGCATCAACATCAACAACAACGGAACAGCATTTCAACTCACATATCATAGATGAACGAATAGAGCGAAAACAAATAGTTTTCCGCAATTCTTTTCACCCATTTCTCATTTTTTAATGCGGTTTTCTCTGTTTTTTGAGTGTCTGTTTTGACAATAATGATATCAAAAATTAAATGACTGCAATTTAATATCGATAACTGTCGCAAATATTCGCAATTTAATATATTGATCTTTTAAGTTAGACGTGAATCGGTTTTTTATTCACAAACAATTAAAGGAAAACTCAGTTTATCAGATTTTGATTGGATTTGTGTTTTGATAAAAAATAAAAATAGAATATAAACGTAAACAATTATTCTTGTATATGTATATATAATCAAAATAATAAAATATAATATTAAATAAGCATATTATATATTTATTTTGGACCACATTATAAATTAAATTAAGCATTTTGTTAGCTTTCATCAAAACTTGATATACTAAACATAAGCCAATTACACAATAAATAAAGATTTGGCATTTAAGTAATTTAAACCAAATATATACTAATTGACTAAAGCTATTAGTATCGTATGTTAATCTGATTGCATATATAGCAGCGGTCAGTCAATAAAACAGAGAAAGTATTCGTTATGATTAAAGTTGCTGTCTGTTTATGATAGCATTGCACTGACAATAAATGTATTTAGTATTCTGTGAAAAATAAATCAGAGTTTTTCCAAAAATCAATCTGAAAGCTAAATTTTAGCTCACCATCAGTCACTATGCATTCACTAAGCTTTAATGGATATATGGTATGTTGCAGTTAAAAGTTATAATACAGTTCTTCAGTAATAATTGTAGTTATAGAATCTAATAAAGTTTCAATGGTTTATTCATGAGCGCTACCATTTCTTTAGAACTATTTTCGATCTCTAACTACTTTAAGACTTAATAATTAAATCCATTAAAAGTATTGTACAGAATATAATGTACAGTACATTACAAGACCTAAATCATTACTATAACAAACTACTAATAAATAAAATATTGCAAACATAATGAATG
>JAQGAW010004447.1:0-10895 GCA_034698025.1 Phthiracarus crinitus | reverse complement strand
CAATTGGTGTTCAATTGAAACAATTTTTATTAACAAAACAAAAGAGTTACAAAAAGAGTTATGACCACAGTTAGTGAATAAAATCAAACAAAAGCCCACTTGTGATCAAGTGATCATCGCTTTTATAGCTGTTAGTCACAGCCAATCACAATTTAGATTAATAATTTTATAATACAAAATAGTTATAATTCTCTATCAATCTCTAACAAAATAGTCAGAGTTGAGTCTAATATTAAACAAGTGATACACTTGTTACGTGCAATCAGTTGACTTCAACTGATTGCATAACGGATATGTAATGACAAAATACAATAAGTAATATACAGAATAAATCAGTTATAACAATAGCTGTGGTAATACAATATAAAAATTTTAGATTTTAATGACAAGTGTTTCACGTGTGAACCTTTTGCTTCGCCACAGGTCAGAATACAGTAAAACCTCTCAAAACGGACACTCTTTAAGATGGACACCTCCTCATAACGGACACTGAGTCAGGGACAAACCTGTTTCCATAGACTTAACATTAGCTCGACCCTCTTTAAAACGGACACTCTATAAGTAAACGGAGTCTATTGTAGTACTATATTTCAGACTACTGGCCACATATTAGGTTGAAAATATTTAAAGTTTTCAAGTTTTTGGACTAATTATTAAAATGAGGCAATCAAATCGGATTAATTTTCAAACTTTAATCTTTTCTAATTGAGTATTATGATGAGCCTATAGATGAAAAAAATCGCGCCTTAGGACTTTTAGGACCTAATTACTCGAGGTCATTACAGGTTCTGGTTCGAGTTCATGTCCTTAAAACTTTTAAAATCCGAGTTCAGTTTCGGCTAAATAAGGAATTGGTCCTATTAGGTTCAGGTCCGAGTCCTTAAAACTTAGGACCTTAGAATTAAATTAATAAAAATATTACGTAATTTACTCAAATACGTACCATTTTTAGATATATTATTTTTGTTATACTTTAATCATATAAATATGCATAAGTTAGATATGATTTTTGATAAAAAAAGGCATCACTAACAGACGATATATATTTAAAATCGTTGTTTTCCAAATATCGTCATAACTTAGGTCCTGAGTCCAGGTCAGAGTCCCTGAAAATCTTCAGATTCAGGTCCCTAAATGGTCTTTAGGTCCCATGTTCAGGTCCGGGGTTCCTTAAGGACCTTCAAAGGACCTGTTTATCTATAGATGAGCCGTATCAATAAATAACGTTATTATATACAAAAGATAATGTATCTAGTTTGAACCCCCTCCAAAATGCGCGTAAATTGCCCATATCCTCCCCGTACTACCCTCTTTAAGCCGGACACCTCTTTAAAACGGACAAATTTATTCAGCCCAAAGTGTCCGTCTTAAAGAGGTTTTACTGTACTTAAAAATAAGTAAAGAATAATTGTGAGCCCAAATAAGTGAAATTAAAAATACGAATTAAACGATTCTAAAAGTATTAATTGATTTTAAATATTGGTTGAGTTGTATATTATTTTAAACAATTTATTTTTAAGAAGATATTTGTAGAATTCTAAATAGTTTTTATGGATAATTGAATGAAATTTGCTGCAGGAAATATTAAATATATGAATATGCACTTTATTCAATTAAATATATAAGATCTCTATCGATTTTATTAAGATTAATTAAATATTAATTAAACAAATATATTTATATTCAATTATCATTTAACGATTTTGCACATTTTTAAAACCATTACCATTCAATAATACAATAACCTATTTTAGATGTGTAGTTTCGTAAAATTGTGGTTTTTAATAATTATTCGATTAATTAAAACACATAAAATTAATAGTTTTAGTTTTATTATTAATAATACAAAATATGAGTTTTATTAAATGTTATTTTTAATTTTGAATTGGTTTAGTATACAAATACAGCTTCAAATAAAAAGCCCATTTCCAATACAGTCACGTTTTCGATTGCGCTTAAGTATAAAAACTTAGTTTTTGTATATTTTAAGTCTCAACGAATTTACGAGAAAAAAATGATTTATTGAATTATGAACTCAATATAAAGTATATATATAAAAATAAATAAGCTTTAAGAGAATCATATGGTACTAAGTATAATAAACAAACGTAGAAAACCATATATCACATAACGAAAAAAAATAGTTAAGCAAGTTTTTTATTTATCTAAAACAAAACAATAAGTTATATACAGTACAGTATATAACACTGTAAAAAACTTCATATTTTATTTACAGTTATGGGCAGATATATTATGAATATTTGATTTGGAACATACATCGCGATTTCCCAAACAGAATAACACGAAACCATTCATTCATTTTAATAATAAAATTATACAGTTTCTGATAGATATAAACTGCGTGAATATAAATAGTTTATAATAATGATGAGCACACGATAAGCATATTTCGACGGAACACCCTTTCAACTAATGCTTGTTTATTGAACTTTAATTCTCAAGTATTTCTTCAGAAGTGTTTCTTAAGAGTGATTTTTAATGGAAACCAATTCGACAGCACTTTACAAAGAACTGTATAACCGACCAAATTTAGATTAATAGCCTTATCTCACACCGATTTTTTTAATTTGACAGAAAAGCTAAAGAACTTTTTCAGAACATTAAGTTTTGTTTATTTTTTGAATCACTGGTTAATCGCAAAATTAGTGCATTTCATATAAGCTTCAATTTGTTTGATTGTATACGAAGTTCGGTTTGAGATAATCTCGTTAAGTATTGTACTAATTATAGATCAAAAAATTGATAGCGGGAACACAGTTGGACTGGAATTGATAATACTTTAATAATGATAAAGTAGTACAAAGTATGGTTATGTTCGCATAATTATTAATTAAGCATACTCTTACAAATAGTGTTTTAAATTCAAAGCTTAAACGCTATATTTAATGAAAAATTAAAATTTGAATAAAGAAACAACTATTTTTCGCTTACTTTAAGTAAAAATATCACTTGGATTACTGTCCCAATTTAACGCGATAAGAGATTTTAAAATTTCTTTTAAAGAATCTTTAGATCTAAAACTTCATTAATCGCTTAATTAAGATGAATCCTTGTATAATTTTGTAAAACTTTGTATAGTATTTAATTTAAACCAGTTATTATACAAAATAGATCTATAAATCAAAATAATAAACTTCGGTGATCTTACGTAATGGTTTGAGTTATGCAATCTCTTAAAAACTTCCGACAGATGCGCTTAATATCATTAATTTACGTCTGCTTCGACTCTTATCAAAATACATCAACACTGGTATTGTTTTAAAAGAAAATATCTGATAAACTTAGAATGAATTTCCGTTTTTTAAACTTCATTAAAGTAAATCATCGCAACGTCTTTAGTTTTCAAGCGAATATAGTTAAGAAAAAATATCGATTTAAACGCATTATTATTTATTTATAGATACATAGATCTGCTGATCATATCTTTATAAATAAATTGTGATGCAATCAGTCAATCAGTCAAAACATGTTAAGTCAAGAAAAAAATCTTACGGTTTATAAATAAACTTAAGTCATTAAATATATCCATATTTAACTGTCAGTTTTTAAGTCATTTGAACTTATAGACCAAATAAACTGATCATATTTAATACACTTAAGCGTATATGAATTTCTCTTATTAGTGAATAAAAATTTAATTAACATAACTATAGAATTAGACATTTCAATATTTACAGCAGACAACCGTTTCATATGAGAGGCACCAATAAGTCTATAAATGTATCAAAGAGTTTGTATTAAAAATATTTTCCCCCTTTTTCCCTCCTATATTTATTTTAATACATTTTATGCTAAGGCGCCTCTCATATGAAACTGTTGTCTGATTTACAGTTTGCCGTACAGTGATTATGCCAATTAAATTTAATATTGTTAAAAGTTAGTAATGGTTGAGAATTTTAAAGATTAGTTTTATTTTTAATATTTTATTAAATTTTGAATACAATCGTATTTAACAGTATTATAAATTATTAAATAAACATAATACCAAACAATTATAGTTTAATTAAATAGTAATATAATTGGAATGCATATAAATGGTTGAATGCGTTTTGCTTTGATTTGCTCATAACTTTTCTGCAATCAGTAATTAAGTATTAATATTTAATCCTAGACAACACTCAACTCACACTATGAGAACACAATTACGAAATCTTTTTTTAACAATTTTTAATCCGTTCATTACTCAAAATATTGTTCATAGTTTTACATTAGAAATACGCTCTATTAGTTAAAAATAGTAGAACACAATAAAACTATGAAAAGTTTTCTAAACTAATGACTAATAGAAGATTAATACAAGCGTAACAATGAATGATTACATTACTTTATTTTAGTGAGTCTCAAACTATGAATTTTACAAATAAACATAAATCACTGAACTATTAACGATTAAATTTATCGATTTTTATAAAAAATCATTTTAACGTAAAGTATATAAGAAACAGTTATTCACGAAATCACAATCATTAATATCGCATCCTTTAAACCGTTTAATTTCAATTAAAGCTTTATTTTAGTTTCGATTCATATCGTCATTGATTTTTTATTTATATTCTTATTTATATCTTTTAAAGTGTTTATATAAAGCTATAGAGAATGTCGTGGGAATCGGAATTCGAAGATCCATGTCTAACCGCCGCTAAGACTGCGCTCAACGGTAGACTCGAATCGGTAATAAAGGTTAAGTCACCGTTTGATCCGTTGGACGTCAAGAAAGCCGTTCCTCATCTGGAAATTATGAATTTGCCAATCGATACGTTGTACGGCGATATTAAGGATATTTTCGCGAAATATGGATCAGTCAAAGAACTTCGTTTGTTTTATCGTAAGAATTGAAATCAATTAAAAACAATACATATTTTTATGTCACCATTTATTTAAGAATTGGATAAAAATGTATTGTACTGTCACTTAACATTCGAAAACGAAGACAACACAACCGAAGCGCTATCAGAAAATGGTCGTGAACTGCAAGATTCGAAACTTTCGGTATTGAAATACACAAACAGTTGCGAAACGTATGAATCGGATGACGAACGTCAGGCTAAAAGAAAACGAGCGGAAAATAACGAAAGTGATTGGGGAAGCGATGGCTTCGGACAATCGAGTTATGGTTCACGCGGCGGTTCGAGTCGTGGACGCGGCGGTGGAGGCGGACGTGGAGGTTCTCGAGCGTGTCATTCATGTGGAGAAGACGGACATTTTGCGAGAGACTGTCCAACCAAACCTCAAAGGTCTAGAGCTTGTTTTAATTGTGGAGAAGAGGGGCATATGTCGCGTGAATGCTCCAAACCAAGAACTGGTGGCCGAGGAAGAGGAGGGTATGTTAACGAGAAAATCATCAAATTTTAAATTTTTTATAAAAAATTAATAATTTAGACGCGGAGGTGGAGGAGGAGGTGGACGCTCTAATTACGATTGGGACGCACCTAAAGTTGAAAGTACTTGGGGTGACTCGGGAAGCACTGCTTCCGCTCCAGTGTCTGATGGGTGGTAACCATTTGCCTCATTTCGATATTAATTTTATATAAGCATTTTCTATAAATCTTTATCAAACTGTTTTCATTTGAATATTTTAAAATCGTGTGTAATTATTGTATAAAGCGTTTTGTATTTCTAGTCTTCAAATATTTTTATTGAGCCTTTTATATAGTTTTAAAAAGTGTACAAAGTATTACGTATTATTGATAGCATTAAAATTGAAACAATAACACAATAGTTTAAGTTGGGTTTGTTGAACACAATTCGATTGTTGACCGTAAACATTGAGTCGAGTAATATCTCCCTTCACAGACCATATCAGCGAATTCGCGTGACGTGAGAGTTGAGCCCTAAGTATTGCATCGGAAGGACTCGCTTCCACTGTCAGCTCAATTCGTAACTCGAATCCTTTCGGTTGAGCCGTTGAATCACTCGGAAGAATAGCCTAAAAACCAATAACTAAATTAGTTTCGAAATTTACAACAAAAATTCTATTAAATGTTAATTACCTCTGCATTAATGATCGATTTAATCGATAAATTATGGCACAATGATTGCGGAATAATGAGATTAATATGTTGTATGAGAGCGTGTGACGCGTCTCTCACCAGCTGTTCCGATACGTTGAGATTCTTTCTTTCGTCGCAAACGCAATAATTGTCGGGAATGAGTGAATTTTGGCAATTCCTCGATAAAGGAATGTGTTCTCTCCATAGAGAGTAATAGTGACGATCTAATACTACGGTTCGTTGATTAACTGTTGAGCCGATATCGCTATAATTATCTAAAATTAATTAAACAATTATTGCTTTTGTATTGTTTTTTAAATTGAAATGTATTTATTAATTAAATATTTATGTAACAGTGGGACTCAACTTAAGCTCTATTAAACTAATTTATATGTATAAAATGAGTATTAAACTGCGCTTATAGTATAAAAATTTGATTTCATATTAAAATCTAAAAATATTTGAGTTTCGCAATGCGGTCGGCATTCGATGCAAACTTCAAACGCAATATGGTTTTAAAGATTCGAGTAAAAAAATCGATCAATGTTTGATGCAAACGTATGATTACGTGAACATGAATATAAAACGATCAACAAGTTTTGCGCAATTTTAATGAAACATTAATATATTAATTTTACGTAATAATGATTGAGAGCTTTTGGCGATTTCATCAATTTTTTAGTACCGTATATGTCATATAAAAATATGTTATTAAGAAAAATCTATAAAAATGATAATTACTTAATTAACGCATTCGTAATGTAATTAATATCTAATATATTTTATTTGAATATTACACTCAATCTTAAATCTAAAATAAAAACGTCAAACAGGGCTAACGAACGCAAAGCGCATCAAAAAAATGTTGATCACAATCACGTACTGTTTGCGATATCCATTAATAATTGATGCACATCTAACCAAGTCATAAGTTTGGCACTATTCGACTGAAGATACGTTTGCAAATGAGGATACGTTTTCCGAATTGCGTCTGGAATGCGAATCGCGAATAATGGCATCCTTTCCTCGATTCTTCCGATAACTGTTTGAAGCAAAGGCCCAAATCGATTGCCGTGATCTCCCTATCATTACCAATGAAATACGAATACAATGATAAGTGCATGCTTTGAATACATTTATATTAATTGGTAATGTGTACAATAAACTTAACAAATTTAGTTATGATAAGAATAATAAACAAACTATAGATTAATAATAGCCGTAATAATAGTATAAATTGTTTAAATATTTGTTTTTATTCTTTATATAACATTATCGTGACATTCCCGACAAATGACGTTATATTTAAATATAGATTATTATAGATCATACTTACGGTATTATTGTCACGCATACTACTTATACCGAAGTTTATATTTAGATCAAGTTTATAGCAAAAATTGATTTATTGAGTAACTCGAAGTAAAATTCTTAAAATACGATTTTTAGTTATGAAAACTTTTTATATAAACTTATAAATGAAAATATAGTGCTTTAATGCAATATCAATAAATATTATATTCGCCATGAATTATTTAATAATTGAATTTTTAAAGGGCGAGCGTTTCTTTCATGATTAATGCGGAATAATATATTATTTGCCGATAAATCAATTTAAAAATCTATGATTTATGGAATATACTCTTATGACTATAATAACATTTTTATATTAAACAAAAAAATTATAGTAAAAAAAGAAATAAAAAATTAAGTTATCAAAAATCGATTTGTTTGGTATCGATAACTAAACTGTAAAGCATTATTAAAACAAAATAACGACACGGGTATAACAAAGTGTCAACAATTGTAAGACTAAATATAGAATTTAATTAAAATGTTAGAAATTTAACAAATTATATTGAGGTTGAGCTCTAGACCTCGACTAAACATACATGCAATCCATTATAACAGATTACTTAAATCAAAGCTGCAAAAAATGGATTTTTCTATAGCAATAGCTGAGCATAAAAATGATTGATAATCTTCACACAATGAATGCTTACAATAAAGGATATGTTTATGATCGAATTAAAGCAACTGTAATTAAAAATACACTTTATTACATCAATAATAGATACTTGAATGACAAAATAAAAATGCATTACAAAATGATAGTTAAACAATGAACGAATAATTGTATCAAACACTAGAGTTCATTCTAGAGCTACGTAATCATCAATCAATCAGTTAATCCTCTTTTACATCCTTAACATCAGCAAAAAAAATAATAAAAATTAACATTCTTTGTAATTGAAAGATCTGTTTTGATTATTAAAGCGAATAAATTTTCGGTGCACAACACATGAAAAAAAATTTCAATTTTAAACAGAAAACATTATTTTGCTGACAACACCCACACTCATTCTTTGATAAATTCCGTTATGTGAATGAACCCTTGAATTTCTCAAAACAGTGGAAACAAAATTTATTAGCTTCGTGTTCACAACTATGGGTTATTTTTAAGCTACACTACTGTGAAAATAAACAATTTAAAACCGTGAAAATGATTTTTTTTACTCCATTCGGTGAAAATTTATTCGGAATAATAAATTGCTAAACTTATTATGATTTATATAAATTGAAGTTTTTTGGCATTGGAGTCAATAAAAGTTTTGAATATCTTTAATAAAATGATAAAAAGATACTTTTTTCTAAAACAAAAATATAATGCGTAGAGTTTGGGATAAAACTAAAATTTTTATCGTGAGATAACTTATAAATATAGTAAGAAATACTTAAAATAAATTTTATAATTTTTTGATTTAATAAAAGAACTGTAAATCGTATGTCAAATAAAAGCTAAGAGATATGATTTTTTGATAATAAAATTTGAAAAACATGTTTTTATGATTATGGTTATTTAAAAATGAATTCAAACATCGTATTACTCTCCAGATTGTCAACAGCAGAATTTTAGTGTTGGTAAAGTGTGTCCAAACCATAGTTACCCAAGGTCTGAGCCTCAAGGGGGGTTCAGATCAAGAAAATCTCAATTTTAAGGGGGGTCAAAAACTCATCGTATTTAAACAATTTTTTTGGCCTTCGGACCAAAATTTTTTTTCAAATTTTTTCCTTTACTAATGCCTAAACCAAACTCAACGAATTTAAACTATAATTTTTTAAAATTTTTACCAAAATTTATAGGGGTCACAAAAACCCATTAACTGATTCTCATATAAATTAGTAAACAATGAATTAATAAACTGAAAGCAATTTTAGAAAATAATATCGAGCTTATCAAAAATAATAGAGTTATCTGAAAGAGTTAACACACATGTGGTTCATAGTATGTCTAAGAAAGAAGATATCGATATTTAATAAAATTGTCATATCTTATGTGTTAGCTTTTAATTAGATAAATATATTGACTGACAATACTTTCCCATTTGTGTCTTTACAAGACAAAATTAAAAATATTATCGCCAAGCATTTAAAGAATTTATTTTAATAGGAAATAGAAATAATAAATAAATATGTCAAGAATAACTTTGATTTTATATACACGTTTGTGTTGTGTGCATAATAAATGTAAACTTAAAATTAAATTAATTAATAAAAAGTAAAACCCTTTGAGTACAATATGCAAACATATATAATTATTTATTCAAAATATTTATTATCTCAGAATTGCAGCTTTTTTAATGGTGATTTGTTTCATTGTACCGTATGATAAATTTTTAGACTAAAAACTAATGGGATCTTAAAAACTCATCGGATTTTAACGATAATTTTTTCAAAAACTTAAATGAATTCAATTCAAATTCTATTATTTCTAATTGGGATTACAGCAATAAATTAATAAAAATATGTGCTAATCTATCAAATATATATAAGCGTACAATTGGTATAATTCGATTTTATTTTACTCTAATCAAATTTACTTATGATATTTAGGAATAATTATCAAAACATGGATCATATTTATTTAAATAAAATATTAGGCACTGCTAATAATTAAAGCCTTAAATTCGATACAAATAAAATTACTACTAAATTGATTGCAACCAAATCAGTAATAACTAGTTTTAAGTGTCGAAAAACATGTGGTGGTTGTGCACAATTCCGGAACCATTGTTGTTAAAAATTTTAAAATGCAAGTTATAACAATTTAAATAATAAAACTGTGCATATAGTGGAGTCTTATTGTTGTAGTCATGAGATAGTTTGTATGGAAATATAACAAACCAGTAAAATCAAGTTAAAGGTACAAAATTAAAAAATGTTTTAACATAGAACAATAAATTTTAACATCATAATCCTAACCTATCCAAACCTAACAAAATTTAAGCAAACCTAAACATAACTAAACCTAAACAAAACTATTCAAACCTAACCTAACCTAACCTAACCTAAACAAAACTATTCAAACCTAACCTAACCTAACCTAACCTAACCAAACTTAAGCTAAACTAAACTAAACAAAAAAACCTAACCTATCCTAACTTAACCTAATCTAACCTAACATAACATAACCAAAACAAACCAAAAATAATATAACATAAACAAACTAAAACTAACAAAACCTATCAGATTTTAAACAATCCATATAATATTTAAATAATAATACACTTACTACAGCTATTTTTTATATGTTTTAAAAATAATTAGTTAAAACTGATTAACAACAAATAGTTAGTAATGAGTTATTACTGTATTTTATAAGAAATGTTTATACTATACAAAACTCGCTAAAAGACAACAATACTGAAACTATAATACAGATCAACTCACATGCTTTATTGTTTGAAAAAGTTTTTTTTTGAACTTTTTTGCAACAATGGTTCCGGGATTGTGCACAACACCCAAACATGTAAGTTAATTAAAGCTCATAAATAATATTTTTATCTTATATTTTATACGCAATCTTTATATTTACTTTTATTG
>JAQGAW010004446.1:0-10897 GCA_034698025.1 Phthiracarus crinitus | reverse complement strand
CTTTCATTTCCATTTCGAGTAAATTTGGATTTAAAATATGATCAAAATAAAGGATTGCCATCAGTGACTATTTGTTTATCATTTATTAGAAATTGTTTCTTTGATACAATTTCAAAGTATGAATATTCATTAAAAAGAAATTCATTTTCTCGAATATTAAACAAAGAAGCAATTTATTGTGAATTACATTTATTAAATGATTCGAATGTAATTAATTGTGAAGACATAGCAACTGTTGTTCAATCATTTATGTTTCGAAATTCTCGAAAATGTTTCACTTACTTTCAGAAAAAAGAATTGTTTTCAGATTTTTATAAAATTGCAAATAATTATGAAAGAATCAGTCATTTAGAGATTTTATTTAATAATAGTTACATACTGGGTTTGGATTCGTTTTACAATTTTCAGTATAATTACAATGGCATTAAGTAAGTAAAAAATTTTAAAACCATTCATTTGCTTCTAAATGATCAAATATATACTACCCGTTAACATCTTTAATTTTAAATATATTAATAAAGTTTTACTTTTAAGCGAATTTTATTTTTAGTAATTTTAAATCATATTTTTTACATTATAAATAATAACATCATATTTTTTCATAATAAGAGAATTAATACCATCTACTATTGCTATTCATTCACCAAATTCTTTGCATACAACATTGAATAAGTATAATCATTTAAAAGATAAGAATACATACAGTAGAACTATAGTCAATTCTTTAGAATCACCACACAGTACTGATTGTGGCATAAGTTTTGATAAATCTAAATATTATTATTTTGATGATTGTATGGAAAGATGTTTTAATAAACATGTTTTTGATTCTCTTCAATGCTTTCCGTATTATATTTTTCAAAAAAATGTTGACTTAGAGAATCATGAGTTAATCATATACAATGACTCAATAATTAAAATTATTAAATTTTGTGACAAACCATTAAATAATATTAATGTGCAAATCAATTGTGATCATTGTAAGATAGATTGTCATCAAGAATATTATGAATTTACTGATTTTAGAGATTTATTAACTGCAACTAAATCATACATAGGAAATTTAAAAGGAAATAATAAATATAATTATGAAATAAACACAAATCACATTTCAAAATATGTAATTAAACCTAGACTTATACCCGTTAAAAGTTATAATTTAATAGCGGAATATAGTTTCGTGACTTTAGCGTCAAATATTGGAGGATTATTAGGTTTATGGATGGGTGTGGCGGTCATTGATATGTATTTATTATTTATGAATACAATAATGAAAGTAAAAAAGTTATTTTTACGCTTTTATAAACTATTTAAAGAAAAACTAGAAAACACAAGTAATAACCTTTTGATTTTTTTTGTGGTTAATTTTTTTCAAAAATTAACATTAATAATGGATATACTATATGATATCAAATGGAAATTGTACTTTAATATCATATGTTTGATTGGTTTTAATTATCAATCTTTTGAAATAACATTTAATTATTTATCTTTTAATGTTTACGTTACTGCTCATCAAAAACCTATTATGGAAATCAATGGAATTATATCTGTAAACGAATTACCAGCGATTTCAATATGCAAAAAATTAGATGAAACGTTTATTATTAATCAAATAAACACTAAAGAAATTCTTGAACAATTTAAATTAGATTGCTTTGTCACATCAATGACGTCTAAATTTTCATATATTAATTGCAAAATGAAAGAATTTCCCTTTTTATCAAAACATGAAAACAAGATCTGTTATACAGTTATGGGGAATTTAAATGGTAGAAAATATCAATTTGCTAATGTTAGACATACTGTACAACTTAAAAAGAGTCTTTTATTTAAAGAAATTTGGTTCTATTCTAATCTTAAAAATCTAAACTATACATACAATATAAAGCCAATTAATTATATCGATAATACTCCTAATAAAGAAGAAATATCTATAAAAAAGTCATCATTTATTATGAGTGAACTGATAAAACTAAGAGTAAAGCGTTTGCAGTCACTATATGAATCCAATTGTAGAGAATATTTTAATAGATCTCGAGATCAATGTATTAATGATTGTATTGTAAAATATTATTATAAAAAATATTCATGTATTCCTTTAAATGGTTATGATGTTATACTGATAATTGACGAAAAATTTGTTAAAAGGCATTTATTCTGCAACGAACAAAAAAGTAAAGAAATAAATAAACAAATTTCAATAAGATATCGCTTTCACTGCAATAAATTATGTTTAACTGCTTGTAATGAAGAGATATTCATAATAGCGGAGATAAATTATGTACCATTAGAGAAGAAATTCCAAATGGAAGATACAGATTCAAGACGATTAGTTAACTATGGCTCAGATAACAAACAAAGCAATACGAATTATAAAACAAAATTTATTAAATCGCTAACTGGTTATAATTTATCGGTTAACGTAAGTTATAATTTTTAATTTTTTTATTTATTAATTATATGATAAAAGTTTCTAAATTATGATAATTTTAAAATTCTTATTAATGATAAAATTAGCTTTAGTTCTATTCAATGACTTATTGACACAATTTCATTGATATTATATAATACAGTTAAGTTAGCTATAAGTATTAAAACGCTCCCTTTTATGGAAAGCAAAAAGAAATATAATTCATTATATGAAGTTTGTTTTTCAATAATTCCTATTTGTAAAATTAATAAAATTAAACTATATATTAGTAAACTAAATGTTCTATGAATTACTTTATATTATTTAGCATTCATTCCTAAAACATATGAATTATAATATTTTTATTGCGAGTTTTAAAGATGAATATTATATACATTATACTTACAATCCACTAATAAATTTTAACCAATATTTAACATCGATTGGAGGTTTACTCGGTTTATGGAATGGTTTATCACTTATTGACCTCAAAGAAAAAATATCGTTTTTGATATCATTGATTATAAACAAAATTAGAATTTTTAATATAAATCGGAATATGGAAAAATACAATAATATTTTTGTTTATTTTAGAAAAAAATTAAAGGTAACTATTTTAATATAAAATCTGTTCAATGATTGTAACTAATTTTAAAATTATTTTAGTTATTGATGTATTTATTAATTATTTTGTATTATTTAATCATTCATCCAATATTTTTGGTTAATAATTATTTTAAATTTGAAAGCAATATTAAAATATCAGTTAAGCATTCATGCGAAGATAAAGTACCCATACCTGCTGTTTCGCTTTGTGTATTAATGGATGATAATTATGATATTTTATTTAATGATATCATAAAAACTAATTTTCCAGATAATTATTCAGAAATTAAAAAAATATTCGAAGATAATTATGAGTACATGTTTAAATTATATAAAGCTAAAAACAATTGGAAAAATTCTCAGCTTTTAAATGAGTACAATAAAGCTTTTAGTAAACTTAATTTTTTGGTTCAATATTATGGTGAATACAATAAATTGTATAATATATTTGGTGAAAATTCAGTAATTCACGAATTGTATGGTTACAGACGATATTATTATGAGAAAGTCTACGCGATTACAAAGTGTGTCATATTTTTATCCACAAAGAAAAATAGTTTTCAACCATTATTATTGAAGTCTTTTATGAAAAAAATGTTTATTGAATTTACATTCAGTCAATATCTACATTTATTTCTCTTTATTGATAGTTCTCAATCTTTTTTACCATTTTTGCCATTTGGACATTCTTATACTACAAATTCCACGAATGACTTTATTGGTATAACATATTTAGCAAAAACCTTTTTTGAAATTTCCATACAAATCAAACTGTAAATTTTATGAAAAATTCGATGCCAAATATTTCCATTCTAAATCTCGTGAACAATGTGTTAGAAATTGCATAATTTTTAAAAGTTCACAAATTACTAATTGTCAAATTTGGGGTTTTAATGATATAATCATTGATGACGACGATTATATAACTAATCTTTCTCATTGTTCCCCCGATAAGAATGTTAAGTCAATGACATCAATTTATTACCACAGAATGTCATATCTCTTTAATATATCAAAAATGTGTGAAAACTTTTGCAACAAAGATTGTATAGAAAATCAATTTAATATTATAACATATGATTCACTATTTGATACAAAAAACAGAATAAAAAAGATTAGATTTTATTATGACATTCGATATCCTATATTATCATACGATGAAACGGAATCACAGAAATTTGAAGATTTAATATGCTATATCGGAGGTTTGTATTCAATGGTTACTGGAATATCCGTATTTTCTTTCAAACAAATATTCAATGATTGGAATTACATTCGTATTATAGTTATATTAAATCAAACAATTATTTTCTTTATGAGAATATTTAGGTTTTTGAAGACTTTTTTAAAAATTTATTAGCATTTATTTTTTTAGTTTCATTAAAATGCAAACAATTCTTAAGTTTTCTATTCAAACTCATCTAAAAAACAAAATCTCAATTATTGATATTTAAAATAAATTTTATGGTATTAAATGATGGAAAAAATAATACCAATATTATATTAGGGGTAATCAATGGAAAATGATATGATTGTCTTATTTAAAAATCATCTCTTCTCATGACTATTACATCTTTAATTCAAGTCGATATTACTTAAAATCTCAACTGCTGCTCGCCTTTCGTTTCACTTTGATTTAAATGATATTTTAAAAAGCAATATTTCCAATATTCGTTTATAATTTAATGGTTAATTATTTCATAATAATTACAAAAGTTTGTTAAATCTTTACGTAAAAAAATTCATTTAAACTTTTAAACCTAAAATTTAGCAAATTTATTGTGCTTATATTTCTTTCATTCATATTGTTCTCAGTTTTAAAGTAATAATTCGATTACCATTAGGGTTTCATTGTATTTTTCTGACTTTGTTGAAGCAGATTTCATGATTTTGAATAAAACTAACGATTATCGAGTAAATGCTGTTTGTTTGCCAAAATTTTTAGTTAAATTTAGCTTACTTTCGCTTTTGCTTTCATAAATTTTTTTAATTTAACTCACTTTCACTTTCGCTTTTGTTTATATTTTTTATTTCAATTGTATTTCACTTTTGCTTAAGCGAAAGTAAAAGTCAAAGAAAATTTCGCTTTTGCATTTAACTTTCAAAAAGCGAAACAACACTAATTCAATGCTTTTGTTACTAATCGTGACTTATAGTAGCCACTCCTATATAGTAGTACTACTATATAGCACTATTACTTTATTACTCATTGGCGACTTTATATATGGATTCGTAACTATAACATTGTACAAAATTTGTACTTTTTTGTTTTTTATTTCATTTGCACTATTTATACTGTGACATATCTAGACTTTTAGACGCTGTCTATCATGCCCATATAACTCTGGTGCATATTATCTAACTAAAGAAGTATAAAAATCAAAATTTAATAAACACTTAGATAAACAATACTTAATAATTTTATTGTTGAGAAATGCGTGTCAGTAAAGTACAATCCTTCGATTAGTATACGCAACTGTTTTGATCGCATAATGAATCACATTAAATACATTCCTTTAGTTTCATTTTATAATTAAAGTTTTAATGAATATAATAATTTATAAAATGATTGCCAGAAAGATTTAGAAATAAAGGTCGGTTAATAAATATGTTTAAACTGAAATAAACATGTCAACAGTAACAATAAAGTGAATAAGTTATACAGTCTGGCGAATTTCCCTGTAGCGTATTTTTTTGCAGACACTATTTCGATAAGTCTATATATTCTCAATTTTAAGCATAAACTTATTCTATATTGTTTAGCAATAATTGAGTTTGATAATCGATTTGGTTTAATGAACGTCTGTTTATATTGAAGATACAATATAATTGAAGCTTACAAAAACTAATAACATAAATTAAATGAATAATAACTGCCAAACGTAAGAATAATTTATTTTATTTTTCCATTAAATTTATTAATAATATGTCTATGAATGACTAAATAGTAATGATGTGTGCGGTTCAGGAGACAACGCTATGTAATTCCGAACGAGGGGTTTGTATGCACACGGAAACGATCACTGATTTGGTTGACGCACAAGTGAATCGTGTGTTAATTTAAAATCACTAAAACGTGTGACAATAAAACAAATACAATTAATAATCGCGATTTGCGAAAACGCAGCAATTTTTGCAGATTGGCTCGTGAATTCATTAATAAAAGGTTCGGCGAATTCCTCCCATGAAAGTTTCTCTGTTTGTAAATAAAATTTAGAGTATTTATCACTTATTTCCTTACTCATGCGAGTTCCGAATAAATGCTTTAATTTATCGTTTGGTAAATCATTAAAGTAAGCCTGTCTTTCGAAATTCTTTATGTATGATTTTGGATGAGTATTTGTAGTAAATTCCTCAATAAATCGCGAGATGTCAGGTAGTTTTTTGTTCTCGTTTCTTGAGACTAATTGTCTGAAAGTGTTGGCGATATCTATTGTCATGTCTCTGAAAGCTGAAAGCGTAATATCGTTTTGACATATATCATTTCTTATCGCATGTGGACTGTTTCATTGTTGTGATTGTGCCACAGGAGATATTTGAGCATTTGGTGCATTTAACAAGAATGTATTATTTCGGTTCGCATGCGGTATGTTTAATGCTGATGATTGTTGTGGGTTCAGGGAAGCATTGGAATAACTTGCGTTTATTGCAGTGAAATTCGGTGATTGTGGTGCAGTTACAGCTCTTTGTTTAATTAAGTCCTTCATTTCTTTAAATTCTTGCAGAAGTGCTGTATGTTTATCCGTGTCACGACAAAACCGCGTATGCAATACCGCGTGCGACAAAACCGCGTAATCAATACCGCGTGCGACATAAGCAATCCTCTGCTTCTTTCTTTGCGTCGATCATTGGTTGCTCGAGAGATTGATTTTTTTAATGGAAATCATGATATATTTTATCGTAGTTTTTAACGCGTGTATTCTCTTTACTTAATGCATCTAATAATGACTTATTTTGATACTCAATATCTGATATTTTTGCATTTAATGCGTCCATCGTTGGTATATTTTCTATCAATTCAAAATGATTTAAATCCTGATCACTGAATGAACTGTTTAACTGTGCTATTTGAGCTTCTTCTCGTTTTTGTTTAATGTATTTCTCTTTAGCTTGACGTGTGAATATCGTGGGCGGTCTTACTTTGCTCACGTATTGCATAAATCGTGTGTTGAGACCAAATCAGCCGCTGACCTCCACCAGTGATGTATGCGGTTCAGGAGACAACGCGATGTAATCCCGAACGAGGGGATTGTATGCACACGGAAACGATCACTGATTTGGTTTACTCACACGTGAAACGTGTGTTAATTTAAAATAATTAAAACGTGTGACAATAAAACAAATACAATTAATAATAGCTTTCTCGCGATTTAAAGATTGACCGACACTTGTTTCGTATCGATTAAATTAATACTTATTAATATTTGCTATAATCGTTGATACAAATTATTTTGTAAAACACATGCGACTTAACAGTCTTAAGGTATTAACACGACTGTCTATTTATTTAATAAAAATGTATTACAAAGAGAAATCAAATTATGAGTTTAAACTTAAAACATGTGAGTAATAAGCATAACATAAAAACATTACGCATAACAACTTTTAACAAACTTAAACATGTGATTAATAGGAATAACATAACAATTGACATGATCTCGAGCCTTATAGCTTGAGTTATGAGTTTTGCGTATAACAGTAATATATTAAAAATTTGAATTTAAGAATTTTGTTCAAAGCAATTAATGTCACATAACAGTAGTTGTGTTTCGAAATGTTATCCATCATTAATTGTTAATTTAATCCTATTATTGCTAATTATCAAATAGTTAATAGTTAATCATTTTGTTATTACTAGAGATGGCAAAAATCTCAGCGTTAGCTAAAGCTAGATTGAGCTGAGCCGAGATTGAAGCTCAAATTATTGTTGTAATAAAGCATAAATCTCAAGCTGAAAAATCAGGGATTTATTAGTATAATAGAGCTTTTATTATCACTAGTTATTACTTGAGATAAGGCTATTCATTAATAAAATTTGTTTGCAGTCTTAGTATATTTGCAGAAACTTGTATCAAAATTAGTTATAAAATAGTATATGCAAGGATTAAAATATTCTTTGATTAAAGAAAGTCAAAGAATTTTACAGATAAAATTTTTGTGATCATTTTATAATTAAAGTTAGCATTTTAAAAATAATTTCACAAAAATAGAATGTAAAACTGCTGAATTTTATGTATTATTTTGTTAAATATATCAAATTTTAAGAAATTTTCTTTCAATGGGTAGTCAAAGAATTTTGAAAAAGATTTAATTTTTTAGAAGAATTATCAAATAATTTTACTATTATTCTCAAAGAAAATTTTAAAATTTACCAAAGATTTTTCACTGAATTTGAGACAATTTTCTCAAAGAAAATTTTATCCCTTTACGTGAACGTTACACTTTTATTGAGGTATTATTTTCGACAAGCCTTTATTATCACTCTATTGATTGTGCATGAATGTTATGTAAAATCGAAAATAAGACTCAGTGCACTGTAAAATAAATATTTGTTGTGAATGAAAACATAAAATCGTTTATGCTGATAAAAAATTGATATTTTTGAAGTATCGTTGAAAAATAAGACTTTATTTAAACATTATTTACACAAAATCTACCATAAATATAATATTTAATAAAAAATAATTGTTATTTTCATTTTACATAAAACTAAAACTAGAATATTTCAAAGTTATTAAAAATAAAAACGACGATGATATGAGCAAAAGTGTTGTATGGGTTTGACTCGAGATGGCAGCGTTATCGTCATAATGCGTTATAACATAATCGTTACTATAGAAGTCATACATTGATTTCGCGATACCGCTAGTATTTCTGTACGATAGCGTGCATGTGTATGAGCCGTAAGCATCACCGGTTATATTCGTTGATACTAAGCCATCATTCATAATAATATAAGTACCCGAAATATTAACCGATTGTATTCCCGGAAACTGTTTGCCTATTAATTTTAAAACGAAATTATATCTTAAACTTTGAGTAATACTTTTAATTTCGTATCACATACTCGTGCCATTGCTATATAATGCCGTAAAGTTTTTCCTATCTTTGGCCAAAGTTATTGAATCAAACGTATTATTTTCGTCGTAAGCGTAACGACAACTAACATTTGTAGTTATAGTAAACAACGACGAAGACCTTACAGACCTTATAAGAATAGAATTGGTTATATTAAGCCTTGCGATATTAGTTGTTTCCATAATTTCTTTATTCGCTTTAACCGTATAATTCAATGAACACTTAAAAGTTCCAGCGGTTGAGCGGATAACGTTTTTTATCATCAATGTTCCAATTCTATCCTTACTATACTCGACGTTTGATATGCCACTTATTAGTGTTATGTTAGCTGTGGGCCGAAAAAACTTTTTAAAATGTTTACTAAATTATTTATAAATGCTTACGTTCTGATTTATTAGCCAATATTTTATAAAACTGTTGATCATCCTTGTATATCGTAAGAGAGTTCCACTCTTCGGTAGCAGTCACTATCGTTAACGTACATTTAACTGTTAACGAGTCTCCGACTCTTATTACCGATGGAGACACACTTATATCAACGATGCCAATGCATTTGATATATTTTACGCTTACTGTGGTAATTATTATCAGACAAATAAGTTTAATCGTGAAATTCATTTTTATAAATGCTCGAAATTGTTGAAAATTACAATTCAATTTAAATTTTGATTGTGAGTTCTAATTACTGAACTATTTGTTGGCTTCTAAATGAATATATATGTATATGCTCTGTATATATACTGATATATTATTGCGTAATACCTTAGAAATACTTCGGTGAATGTATTGGCTTAAGAAATTAACGGTTACTAATAAATAATCATTATGTGCTCTTTGTATTATTGAGTAAACAGAAAATATTTCATGTAAGGTATAGTAGTATAGAGATAGAGATGAGACGAAGGTAGGGATAACATAGGGAGGATAAGTTATGCGGTTCTCCTTTAGCATCATATGTGTGAGAGAGCAGATGTGATGCGTTTTTCCATTCGCATCACATCTATATGGGAACAAGCGATGGGAACAATAGAGTTAGAGCCTCTATTGTTCAAAATAAAGTAAAATAAATAGGGAAAATTAATTACATATTTTTAAAAATAAATAAAATAAACAAAAATAAAATTAAAAAACAATTAAAACCAATATAAATTTTACATAAAATAATTAAAAAATAATTATTCTTATAAATAATAAAACTTCGAAAATCAAAGTTCGAAATGAAATTTGACGGAAAAATAGAGCTTTTTCCAAACTTAATATAATGTGTGCTATGCTTGTGTGTGTGATATGCTTGTATGTGCTATGCTGTGTGTGCATCTGATTTTGGAGGGGAGCGAACAATAGAGTTAGATTCTCTATTGTTCAGTATTTGATGCGGAGTATAGTTAGGATATACTCTAAACGCATCAAAAATGAAATTTCGCTTTTCACTCTTAGAGTGAATGTTAATTTTGCGAAATAACGTAAAACTTGTTTAATTAATAATTAAATAATTAGTAAAAATTTAAAAATTTTAAAAATACTATACTGTAGAAAAAAATTAATACTTTAAAAGTATACCAAAAACATAATATTTAAAAAATACAAAAAAATTTTATTTTACTTATGGAATATTACAATAGATCGACACTTGTCGATGATTCGCTTGTTCCCACTAGTACCGAAAATGTTTAGGATTAAAGTTACTTTATTAGTATGGGAATATGGTACACTTGTCAGCCTGTTTCCCATGAGAATATTTTCTAATTTAAATAAAATTAATTAACTAAATAACGAAAATATATTGGATAAACTAAACCA
>JAQGAW010004445.1:0-10897 GCA_034698025.1 Phthiracarus crinitus | reverse complement strand
TATATAAACTTATATAAAACTAAATACACTGCACATGTATAGCAGAATAAATCGATAATTGAAATAAATTTGATGCCTTATTTTTTACGATTATATTAGCATTTAGTGAACTGAAATATGGTTATGAGCAATAAAGAGCGTATTGATTCGAGTAATGTTAATATAAACAGTAATATAAACAGTACGCTTATGTCATCATCCGTAGAGTGCGACTCACCAGCCATACTGCCTGACGTGACTTACGTTCCCGACAATCACTCATATCATTCAAACCCTGACCGCGAGAGTCAGCCATTACTTCGTAGAATGGATTCTATCGACGGCGACACTATTATCAGTAATGTGTTTATTGATGATCCAGAGTTTACTTCATTAATTCGAGAAGCAGAACAGGCTATAGAAAACGGTGTTCGACCAAAAATAATATCGCAGGGAACGAGTGGCAGCTATTTTATTATGAATGAGGCAAAAGTACGTGCGATCGATACGGTAATTACTAAAACCGCATCATTACAAATAATACAATTTTTTGCTTTAGAAAATAATTGGAGTGTTTAAACCGAAAGACGAAGAGCCATATGGAATGCTTAACCCAAAGTGGACCAAATGGATGCATAAGCTCTGTTGTCCGTGTTGTTTCGGCAGATCTTGTTTGGTGCCAAATCAGGGTTATTTATCAGAAGCCGGCGCTTCTCTTGTCGACCAAAAATTACAGCTTAATATTGTACCAAAAACTAAAGTATAAATTTATACGTAATGATTGTTATTTTAGGTTTATATTAAAAATCTCTATTATTATTTATTAGGTTGTGATGCTTGCGAGTGAAGATTTTAACTACACTGCTATCGATCGCGCAAAATCGTGTACAAAAAAGAATGTTTCGGAACGCTTTCCAAAAGTTGGTCGACATTTCCATCGAATTGGTTTACCGCCAAAGGTATCATAGGATTTATTATCCAAATAAATAAATACAGATTCCTGATTGATATTTTAAATTGTTAGGTCGGATCGTTCCAAACATTTATAGAGGCATACGAAGACGCGTCTGTTTGGCTTCGCAGGTTCGAAGACGATGCGCTTCCGGAAAGCGTTCAGAAAGATTTTCAGTTACAATTTGAGCGTTTAGTTGTCTTGGATTACATTATTAGAAATACTGATCGCGGAAATGATAACTGGCTTATTAAATACACTAAACCCGATAAACCTGTGGAAACTCAACCACTAATTTCAAAAAGTCCTAAAAAGTGTCCTTTGATTAAAATTGGAGCAATAGATAACGGACTCGCTTTTCCTTTTAAACATCCCGATGAATGGAGAGCTTGTATGACAAATTTTAATTTATTACTAATATAAGCAAATCACGATATAGCTATTAATTTGATAGATCCATATTACTGGGCGTGGTTGCCATACGCTAAAACACCATTTTCTTCTGAAACTAAAGAACTGATTTTACCGCAACTTTCGGATATGAACTTTGTTCAAGAATTATGCGATGAACTGTACGACTTATTTAAAGTAATTACATCAAAATATTTTCCTTTTATATCTATTTGCGAATATAGAAACCACAACCAATTTTTTAGCTGACTTCATAAGGAAGTCCAGCTTATGGATTGATTATGTCTGTCTTTCTGTCCGTACTTATGTATATTAATATAGGGATTTGATATCTTGCCATAAAATCAAGTGCCTATATTTGTTCCATTAGTATGGATTATCCTACTAGAAAGTCATCCCTCTGTGTTGTTCTTAACGTATTATTGATAATATGTTATTATACAGTACTTATTCTATTTATTTAATATGACTAATATTATTAATTTCTTAATAAAATAGACTGATAAAGGTTTTGATAGACACGTTTTTGAAAAACAGATGTCAGTAATGAGAGGACAAGTAAGTGTTGTTTATTTATTAATATTTATAAATTTGACATTACTTTAAATTAATTACAGATTTTAAACTTGACTCAAGCTTTAAAAGATGGTAAAACTCCTGTTCAATTGGTGCAAATGCCCGCTGTTTTAGTAGAGCGATGCCAAGAAACACCGCGCGGACGTATTCGGACAATGACTGAGAATTTTACTCAAAGTTTTCAGAGGAAAACTCCATTTTTTTCTTGGTGTTAAAACTATTATATAATTCTTGTCGTTTTTGTTAGTTTTAATTTTGTTAATTCTTGTCATAATGTTTATTTAAATATATATATATATAAGCGATTATCATCTATAACTTAAAATTAATATTAGTTTAACCAATCATTTTTATTTTTTATTGTCAATAATTTATGATTATAATCTGTGATAAATGCTAACAACACTTATTCCTTGTCATATTCTGGTGATAAAATAAAAAAATATTTTGTCATTTTTTATCTTAGTTTTTATCACTTTTCTGTTCCAGTATTTTTAAATATTTACATTTTGGGCTAAATTTTATTCAAATTTTTTACCGTTGATTGCTATTTCTTCTGAAAACTGAATTTTCGACTTTCTCTGCTAATTATCAAATAAAAAATTGCCAAAACTAAGCTTATATAACATGTTATATAAATTGAACATCAATCGCACGCTTCATTATTTGAAATTAAATAAAAACCTAAATCTAAAGACAATAAAACGGATTTATTAAAAGAATTATTTGAAGCAAAAAAATAAATGAAATATTAACAATTATTTATAAAATGTGCAAATAAATATATAAAGTTATAATAGTATTTTATAATTATAATACACTTATTAACAAAAATATCAAACAAAATACAAAAAATATTCGATTAAAAAATTTGTAATTTTTTTTATAGTTAAAACATTTATAATAATAATAACAATAAAATAATTTAAAGAGATATAAATTGAACAAACATTTCACTATTAATTATATTATCAATATTTTCATAATTTGGTTCACAATATTTCTTTAATTTCAGTGACATATGCGAGCGGGAAGTAACCAATCCTTTCGTCAATCTGTCCCTTCCACCAACCCTTTCCTTCTCCAGCTTTGGAGAGAACAGCCACGCGATCGCCCTTTCGTAATGTAAGCAAATTAGACGAAGAACCGGTGAAACCATACACAGCTATTGCGTAAGCGATTGGAATGAATGTGGATGTGGGCGCTAATGACATGGTAGACGCGTAAGGAGTTAACGGTGACATTACAGTGGAGTCCATACTATTATTATTAATCGCAATTTTGTAAGGTATGAGTAAATTAATGTTAACCAAATTGAATGACTCGCACAATGAGTTCGCCTCATACCACTCAACTAAGTCGACAATTGTCTTAAAAAATCGAGATTCCGACAGATAATAGTAGCGATGATTGGGTGTGACGCAAACGCGCATATGTTTAACCTGACCGTTATAGTTGAGACTAATAGCGTAACTGTTTCTCTGTTTGGACGAAATCCTTACTAAAAACGCTCCGTTAGGCGATCTCTCTAACGTCAAGCGCGCCATTTCTCTATCCATCGATCCCGCGAACCACGGATACTCTTCCAGACTAATCCGTGACTTTTCATCAAAAGTAACATTTGGATCGTCTTCTGCTGTTTGGTTGGCATCAGTAGTGACGTCATTCTCTTCGCCTATCGATGAAGGTATCGCTACTTCTTCGGAATTACGATTGTTTCGCGAATCCCAATGATCTATAAGATTGTCTGATTGCGTTAGTTTTCTATTGGCTCCGAGTATTATATCATCGGTATTATAGGATAATGAAGTGGCAGTTGAGTCACCTTCGAATAAGTTAAGCGCTCGAGACTGCACTGATTTGCTATTTAGTAGCGTTTGATCATTATTGATACTATTCAAACGCCTCAAATCAGTGGCTGAGTTACGTATATTATCTTCATCGCCCGAAAATGAGTTGATCGAAGCGATAGGGCTTGAAGATGGCAGTGATGGTCTGGTAGGCAGCGATGGCGCGCCACACGAGCGCACAGTAGCGATACACTGCTTGTGAACGGCTATATTACAAACAGTGCACTGATAGCCTTGAAAGAATGTGCCGCGAAGTAGTTTATCGCACTCAGCGCATACAGTGGCAGTGGTGAATGTGAACATAGCGAACGTGTGATCAGTGGAGCCTTCGCGGCACGCAAGCGGACAAACGTTGTCTAACGCTTTCTCTATCGCTTCGATCCATTTTCGTTTGATTTCTTCTGATTTGGCGTAAAATGCGAAAGTAGTCTTATTTTGCCGGTGGACTAAATACCAGCCATTGGACCACTGTTTCGTTAGTTTCGATATTGTGCTCTGCGTCGGCATATCCTCGACCTACAATCATATTTATAGTAATTCGGTAATCAATATGCTTCGTTCAAATATATTGAAACACTGGCGACAGAAATATAAGATACTGTATAAATCATACAAACATAACATTCATAACCAACACTTAAATTTTAACTTAAAAATGTGTGAAATATCGTGCTTTTAATGCTAAAGTATTACCTGATAGTCAGCGAGAATAAGCGCTTCTTTATAGCTATATTGTTCACCTCTTATCGATTTACACATAAGCATCACTTTGTCGAAAACAAATATGTAGCGATTCTTTAGGCGCGAGTCTTCGTGAGATCTGATCTTAAGATCGCCATCTTTTAGAAGACGACCATAATCTTTGAGTTTAGTATTCTCAGGCATATCCAAGTCAGTAATAGACGCCTGAATATCAGTAATAATTTCAAGTGTTTCGCTGTCGCGTTTCACTTCATTGATGTACTGTCCGATATCGACCATACATAAGTGCGCTTTCTGTAGACCCGCGTAGTCTTCGTGCGTTTCGCACGTATTCTTAATCAGTTCCGAAAGTAGTAAATGGTATTTGAGTATTCGTTGCATCGGTAGAGATATTAAGTCTCGAAGTTTAAACTTTCCCTCATTAGCTCTCATCTGATTCTTAATCAACTCTTGATTAAACTGTTCATCTCTGGCACATATTTCATCGATCAGTTCCTGAGCTTTCGACAAATTAGCGCAATACTCGCCGTAAATAACAAATTTGTCTTTCCATGAAATAAAACATTGGGATATCCGTTGGTTGTGATGATGACCAACAGACGTAAGGTAACTATTATGGCTGTTATGGCTATTATGGATGTTATGGCTGTTATGGCACGCTTTACTGCAAGCTTTGTAGAGATCATTGTAAAAACGCGTGTGAATGTCGTGCAAAGATTTTATGTGCAAAAATATCACTCGACGGTCTTCATTACGTAGAAGTTTGCTCAATGGTGTGATAAAGTGGTTAACTATCATATTAAGAGCATCGCAATAATTTTTTTCAGTTTCGACCAACTCTTCGATACAATAGTCACGCTTTTCTATGGGTTCTAATGGCAAAACGCGAAGAACTTTGTCGCGTTCGCGTCCCAGCCTTAGTGTCACATAACACAGGTCTTCGTATATGTCTTCTTCGCGCGTACGACGAGATATCGATGGCATCGAGTGATGTTGCGCTACCGATGAGTGATGATTGTTCGCCGAAAAATCAAAAGCAAACATAGGATCTTCGTTGTGACCATTAGATGACACGTCATCCAAGTTTCGGTACACGTCTTCGTTGTAGTATTCCTTCAGTTTTGCCATTTTAACGATTAATGTTTGGTTGTGATGCTATGCTATGAAGTGATGTGTGATGTGATGTGATGTCAAATGTAAACAAAACAATAATGATAGTGAAAAGCCATGTTTACATATAACCCAATACAGTATATCGATATATACTGTTACTCGTACGTTACTGTACATCAAACTACTTTTAACTTAACGCTCATAGCATTACAATTTTTCTATATATTTATACTGTATAAACAATCGAAATATTTTGAGAATTTGCTTAAAACGCTATTTTTTGTATGTTTACGCAAAAAATCAGTATAAATAAATATAAATTATTTAATTAATTTATGAAATTATAGTTTCAAAAATGAATCATTTTTAGCGTATTTTGTTTTGCTGCTCATAAACATTGAGAATTAGATATTCACGAAACATTAACTTTTATATTAAATTTATTTTTAGTCAAATATGTTTTCATTAATTATGATTTAATTATTTTTGTAAATATGAACTTTAGAATTTAGAAAAGCTTTAATATAACCAAAATTTTAAAAATTTTTAACTCCAAAAGTAGTTTATTTTTAAAATTCAAAAATATTTATAAAATCAATACAATTAATTTTTATTTTTTCTAACACGATCCCATCTTCTACTTAAAACATAGTTACTTGAGCGCCTTCAGTAGAAATTTTTGATATTATGATTAAACAAATTTTCTATTATAAAAGATTTATTGTGTTAAAAAATTAACTCTCAATATTTTCTTTACATTTAAAGTGTAACACTTATTTTTTATCAAAATTAATAAGCGATTTGGTTTATAAACTACTGTTTTTAGCAAAAATTAATCAAAACGATTTATTTATAGCTTGCTTCGCGTAAACCGCAGTATAATCGATCGGTTAAGTGTACGCAAGTTTATTTAAAATTTCATTAAATGCTACAAGTTATATAGTTATAACAACGTATCGTAAACTTGTTGTACTGTAACAGTTAGTCTAACACTTTTACTCATATAAACGTATAACGATTTGATTTGCGTAAACGTAGTTTATGTTATTCGAAAGTAAAAACAATTATACAAAATAAATATTACTATTACTGATCCATTTTGTGAATGAAATAATTATTAATAGTATCATTGAAGAGCAAATATATATTTTTTGTTCAAATGTAGAAAGTGTTGCGTGATTTTAAACAAAAAACTCATCGATTCGTCACAAAATTTAATTACACGTTATTCAGGTTTGCTATTAATTATTAAATTTAGGAAAAATATCGTTAAAACGATTCACTGTATGTATTCGTTGCATATGTTTGTCGCACACATAAAACTTTTATCTTATCGTGCATTCGTTTCGCATACCGGACATACTTTCCTTTCAAAGCATTTCGTATTCTTTTGAATCGTGTCTTACGTTAAGGAAAACTTTTCTCGATATTTAATATTTAGTGAAAATGATAAATGGTTTAACCATTTGTGGCATAGTTTTACTATTCTGTATTATTATAATCTATTAAATATTTACGTAATGATAGCTTTACTCTTTTTTATGATAGGGTTTAAGTGATATTAATTTTAATAACAGTATTTTAATAATAATACGATATTTTAAATAACTTTATTAACATTTATTATAACTTTAATAGCTGTCTATAATAATAATAATAATTTGGTTTTAGCGAAAACTAATGGCAAATAAATCGCTTTGAAAAGAAATGATAATTTAATAAAGCAGTCATAAAACAAACAATGAGAGGCGGTATTGTTTAAACAGGTATCGCATCATAGTTACCCTTAAGTTATCATAGAGTAATAATTCAAACTTACAATCTTATGCGTGGATTACTTTTTTTTATTAATGTTAAGATTTGATTATTTGAACGCATTTTGCATCACTTTAGTGCTAAGCATTTGAAGTTAAGCCACATTTTCTAATTCAAGTATATTTTTCTGTGTTATTTTTTTGAGTTTTAATTTTATTTTTCAATTACGTTAACAGACACTGCAATTCCAGTTTTGTTCGCAACACAATTATGCCCAAAATAAATAAGCTTACGTTAAGATTGTTATAAACTCTTTAACTTTTATGCAGTATTTTTAAAGTTTTTTTCAATTTGATTTACGTTCTCAATGAACGCTTCAGTTATTAGAACGTTGGCGTAAAAAACTAACTCAATTAGTCTTATTTCGTTTTAACCATTTTTGTCACAAATGATATAGTTTTATATTTCTCATTTCAGTTCTCGCAACACATATAGAAGTTTGCTCTAAATTATCGAAATAAATCGATTAATGCCTTACGATAGCGGTTGCAAATTTGAATTGAAATCAGTGACACTCGAAAAGGACGAGAGAGGAGAGCTTGGAATATACATCACTGGACGTGTGGACCAAAATGGGAAAATCGGTTATGTGGTCGCAGATCTCGAGTTTGGTGGACCAGCTTTTAAAACAAAAGCTATTGACAAGGATGACGAGGTTTTAGCCATTAATGGCACCGTTTTGAGAGGTCTTAAGCTCGAAGACGCGCTCAGACATCTCAGGTCTAGTGATAGAGTGGTGCAGATTATTATTGCCAAACAAACTCCAAATATTTCTGATCCAAATTTCAAAATGGATTATAATAACTCAAATTCATCGCAAGTGAATTTAAGCACAATTCACGAGTCATCAAACAAAGTGCAAAAATCATTATTTTCGGCCAAAAACCATTTGACCGAAAAACGAACGTTTGGCGCGTTTTCGTGGCTAATAAATCAGCGAAGAAAAAGTGTTCCAGTTTTTAATTCAAACGCCAATTCAGTTAAGAAAGATTACAATGAGTCGAGTGTTTCGCGTAATTCGAGTATACATCGAAACAGTATCGCTTCCACACCAATCATAGACAATCTAAAGCAGAGCACAATTATCGATTCGGGTTTGTGTACATTACCGCGAAAGCCAAAAAATAATGGATCTCAGTCTCAATCACATTCGCAGTCACAACACGTCAAGTTCTATACAGTGGTTTACAAGAAGGGACCGACAATGAAGGGATTGGGGTTTAGTATTGTTGGTGGCAGTGATTCACCAAAAGGACATATCGGCATATTCGTCAAAACCGTGTTCTCTAACGGACAAGCGGCGCATTTCGCCAATTTGTTCGAAGGCGACGAGATATTGAGCGTTAACGGACAGCCGACTGAAGGCTTGAAACATTCGGAAGCGTTGGCGTTGTTTAAGCAAATTAAAACCGGAGACGTAGTCATACATATCGCCAGACGAGCGGACGTATCGGCAAAAAGCGCTACAAATTCAAAATCGTGCTCAAACTTAGATCTCATTTCTTAATTTTTTGTTGTATTTTACGAAAATCAATTGTTTCGCTTTGTTTTATCAGTTTTAACTTTTAGTATGTTTTTAGCATTTATTATAAGGTTTGGTGATATAGTAATCAATTATCAATATCGAAATGTGCACTAAAACTATATAACTATAAGTCAATTTTATTAACTAAACTGCAATCAATTTTTAATAATATAAACATTTTATATGCAATTATATTTTTATTTAGTGTTAACTGATTTAATATAAACTTACAATTTTTGTTAATATTTAATATACCGTACAATAAGTGTGTTACAAATGTTAACGTATAAACGTTTTAATAATAACAAATTAATATAATGATTAACTAATTAAGATTAATATAGTAATAAAGCGCTTAATTATGAATTATATGGATAACGCTTTAACTGAATTTGGGTAAAATTAAATAACTATTAACATATTATGAATATGTTTTAATAAACGGTAAATAACATAATAATGAGTAAAAGAAAGCTTAAGAACTAAATTAATCAAATATGTCAATGTTTCTAGAAATACAGTGACTCACAATTAATGTTATCATTTATTAGTGATTCTAAAATTGGTTATGTAAGTGTTAAGTATTGGAATAATTTAACACACAAATAAGCAAATATTATTAAATATTAAATTGAATTGTTTTGTAATTACTGTATTGTTTAAAGTGCATCTAATTATCAATTATTACTGTATTGGCATTTGTATTGTAGTGAGCCATAGGTCACTACCAATTATTCATCATAAATTTAAACCCATACTCTTCTAAATTTATGCAATGCCTTATAAAGAATTAAAATTAGAATTATGTAATCACTAATAATACTACTAATGAGATTGAATTGCATTATTTAATAAATACAATACATTTTCGGCGCAATCGTTTGAGTCGATTACAACTAAATCTATTGGATATATAAGATTATCGCAAACATTATCAGCAAAACAATTGCTTTCAACTTCCGGTTTATTAAACACTGCACACAAGTTTTTATCACTAATTATACGATTAAACTGTTTGACAGCGAATTCGGAACAAACATTGATTTGCGGATTAATTCCATGCAAATAGCATTTAATGGCTTGCATTCGCTTACATAACTGTTCACTTAATTTAGTGATTTGCGAGATATGAACGTTCTGTTCGTTACCCCAATCAACGAAACGAACCACAATCGTATCAATTGATTCCGTATTGATTGCTATGACTCTCGCTCTGTACCACTCATTGTCTTCAGAATATATGGCCAAACAATACATTCCAACGTAAATATCGTTAGGTTTGAGCGAAACTGAACCCAATTTTAGTGCTTTTGTTTGCGTGTCTTGAATCAAATGAATCATATTTTGTACTTTTTTGTAATTGATTTGAACCCAAAAATGTGATGGGTTTTCAACGTAAGCGATATAAACGGGGATTTGCTTTCGTAACACAAGTTTTGCGGGTTTAAGTGTCACTCGATTTATGTGATCGATTGGCATAACAATTAGCGCAACGGATTCGTTTGAATGAGTATCGATGTTTGCGCCACACGTGTTGCTATCGGTTTGATGTACTGATGGCGTTAGCGATGAGTTTGAGTTGATTGTGATTCCGGAATCGAATTGTTTTCCATTCGATTGGTTTGAGTCGATGTTTGATGTGTGACTCGAGTGACGCTCGCGTTCGCACTCACACTCACTCTCGCGTCGACACTCAATCACCGAATTTTGCGAGTTTTCATCGTTGACTATAAGTTTGGCAATTCTCATGAGAATGCCATGTTTGCGCACATATTTCTCTTTGATTTGTTTCTCGCATTCCATCGACGATTTTGTTATATCGCGTTCTGAACGTAATGTTTGATTTTGGCGCTTAAGTGTTGCGTTGCACTCCAGTAATGCATTGCGTTGTTTGCGCAACATTTCAATGCTTTCGCGCATTGATATCATTATTTCATACTGTTTTTCGAGCGTTCGTTCAGTTTTTAATGCAAA
>JAQGAW010004444.1:0-10899 GCA_034698025.1 Phthiracarus crinitus | reverse complement strand
TCTAGACATTTCCATCGATAATAACTGGTAAACAGCTTCCTGTGAACTTATTTCGGTCGCATTAAGATATCTATCACAAACTATCTTTAAACGATCACGGATGCTGTAATTTCCCGCTTTGACTTCATCAACTGCGTCCTTAAGTAACTTTGACATTCCAAGTTCCGCTTTGTTCAAATAATTAAGAATATACTGGACGCATCTATACGGATCTAAAATGAATTGGATATAGATGTTTGCGCTATGTTATCTCAAAATATTGGCAATATAATTGTTTATTTTTAAATCTTGATTACCCCTTTTAACGAAAACTTTTGGATGTTTAATTTGTGATCGTAAAATCATTATATATTCAGTTAAAGATAACTCGTTTTGTTCTAAAAATGATTTTAAATTTACTAACTTATCTTTGTTACTTAAACTTGCTTTTAAATTTGAATGTTGCTTATTATAATATTGTTGATGTTCAAAATCACATAATGGTTCAAGAAGCATAGTGTATGGTATTGGTAATTGTGGAAAATCAAAATGGCATAATGTTTCGTTGGCTTTATATTTTTTTACATGAAAATGAGTGTCTATGAGTTTAAAAATATAAAGCCAACGAAACATTATGTGTTCCAAGTCTTTCCAATGAAAACTATTGTTCATTTTCATCTTTTGAAATAGAAAAAAATGTACAGGAATTAACACCTTCGCTGGTCACTATACAGCAAAATGATATCCCTCAATCGATAGCCGATGGATTGACTTCATTAAAATAAATTTAGCTAATATCTTACCTATTCAATATTTAAACAAAATTCAACAAATTCAATCCTGGTTTATACTCAAACCAAATACAAATCAGCCATAACTAAGCAGATATAAATGCAGACTTTGTTCTGAGTATTATAATTTAATGAAATTAAATATGAACCATAGATCAAGTCTAGCAGACCCTGAAGGTGTCCAAATTTCACAAGATTTGAAAAATAATCAAAATATTATTTATAATCATTACAAATAAAAAGGTCATTTACAAATAATAAATAAATTAATTAAGAAAATGGACATAACGAAGGAATTTAATGACTTAAATTAAAAAGTGAATTGGAAAATGAAATGTATGCTGCAACTGCAAAAATGTTTAGAACTGTTTTTGCTGAAATAAGATCAAATTTAGCATTTGAAAATCATAAAATGATTGTTGATTTGCAAAAATCGAATGGTGTAAATCTTGGAGATCTTTTTGCAACTAAGAAAGGAGCCGCAGAGATGACTAGAACTATTAGCTTAGAAATGCATCGACGGTTATTGAGACATATAAAAAATAAAAATTTTCCAATATCAGTTATCGTTGATACTTCAGATGATCTTATTAAAAATCATTATTTATCGGTAATGTTTCAAACAGTAGAATATACAAGACCAATATTTTACTTCTATAAGGTAAAAATAATAAATTATTAAACAATTTAAAAATTTTTATTTAGTTAATTTTGCTTACTCATGGAGAAACATGCCTCGGTTTATATAAATCGCATAATAATCAATTTTATGAAGATGGATCAATTCCATATTTATAGAAAAACATTGTTGCTTATGTTTCTGACGGCGCAAATGTTATGATCGGACATAAAATGGGTTTAATTTCTTATATTATATCTGACCTACGAGAGAATGACCTACGATGTATGGCGCATAGAGTTCAATTAGTTGCTGGACATGCAACGTCAAACTACGATTATTTTAAAAAATTTAAGGGGTTAATAAATCAATTTCATAATTTTTATTATAGTAAAAGTCACAAAAAGACCTCAAAAATTAAGAGAATTGGCAAATGAATTAGATATTATTATAAGCAAACTTGATTATATTTTCGAAGTTACTTGGCTCAGCAGTGAAATTAAAGCTTTGGATAAAGTTAAAAATATGTGGCTGGTGTTAATTAAAAGTTTAGAAGAAATATCAACTGATACTAATGAAAAAAGTAAAGTTAGAAATAAAGCGGAATCAATGCTAAAACAACTTCAAGATAAAAACTTTGTTTTAATTTTACATTTTATGATTGATGTACTAAATCAATTGAATATATTATCTTTAGAATTCCAAAAGACAGGTGGTCTTTTAATTGGAAAATATTTTTTGATAAACAAAATTAAGGACAGCATTGAACAAATTAAAATAAAAGTGGTTCATCAATGAATAGTTTATTAAATTCTGTAAATTGTCCAGATAAACAACCGAAAAAACCGCCTTGTTCTGTGGAAAAATTCAAATCAAATAAAGTGAAATGGTAAAGTATTATTTTAATAGATTTTGGTGCACAGTTACTTTCATCATTTCGAGTAAATGTTTGTAATGATTTAATTTCTGAACTTAAAAATATGTTTCCTGATTTGGAGACATCAAATTTTGAAGTATTTGCTCCAAATAATATCCCGAGAGATAAAACACTTTTCATTAATTATGTATATATTGAAATACAAAATATATATATTTTGTTTAAATGGGATTTTAGCTTTGAAACGTTATACTCTGAATGGGTTTCGCTTTTAACTAATATGTTTGATAATGAAGATACGTGGTGCAATGTAAATGATTTACCTCTAAATATATTTTGGTCAGAGAATTTGACCTCAATCCTAAATCTTAAGGGATTCGAGGATAGTCCTAAGTGTTTGTTCGGCGATCGTGTATGCAATGCAGTAGTTTCGTTTGTCGATTCGGTGCGTTTGGTAAGGAAGTGGTGGTAAAGTATTTCTTTTGGTAGTATTGTATGTTCATACTTTTTCTTGTTTTTGATTAAATAAATCAATTTCTCGGTAAATTTATGACTTTATTTCATGATAAATTGAGCCTATTATGGATTAAGCGTTCAATTAACCAAATCGGTCAAAAGTATTCTTAGAAAAACATAAAATATGAAATTATTTTTTTAAAATTGTTACAGTTTTTTCTCAGTTAAATAAAGTTGACCAAAAATAAAAACAATAATAAAAATACCAAAAATTATTTAACACTCAAAAAATTTGATAATTTTGACTTGAATTATAACATAATGCAAAGTGAACTCATAAAGTATGTTCATACTTTTTCTTGTTTTTGATTAAAAATATACTTTAACTCTTTAAATTGTCATTATATCTAAATAAATAAAAATAGGATTCATAAAACTTTAATTAATCTTAATGAGTGATTTTTAATAAAAGGATTCAAAGGTTTAAATATAATAAATAATGAATATGAAACGTGAACAATAAAAATAAATAGGTTTAGTTTTTAAATTCCAAATTATTTATAAGTGATAATAAAAACCCATATAAATTAGATAAATTACAATTATTTTCCAGTTTTTAAAAATGTTTTTTTAAATAATTTTTTATCTGCCTTTGCATATTGTTAATATCTGTATTTTATTAATTTCATTAAAGATATTTATTATAAAGAATAAAAATAGATAAGATTGAAACTTATTAAGCTATAAATTCAAAATTAGCGACTTCAAATAAATTTTAATAAAATTAATACCTACCCTAATTTTTTTTAATATTATATTGTTTAGAAAAAGAGAAGAATATATATTTGAATTGCTAATTAAAAATAAACAATTTTATTATTTAAAATAATAATAATTTAAAATAATGAAAATGTTTATTTTTTTAAAAAATTTTCAAAAGCCTTAAATATTATAATAATTTTCAATTTAAATAAATTTAAAAAAGACTTTTTCTTAATGGGCGAATGCGCCAATTTTTGTTTAAATTTATGTTTTAAAAACTAAATTATTTTTAAATTATTTGGTGATTCGCTTTAATCGATGACATAACCGCCAATAAATTAAAGTTAGCTTTTTCGGTTTAATTCTTTATAAATCGAAAAGAGCTGTTTAGACCGCAAAAACGCTAATAAATTTTTATAAAATATTTTACAATAAAATTTTAATAAAATTATCTAAAAATTATTACTATGATTAAAATGTTAAATACTTTGTTGTGACACCTACGCAGCGCTGACTTCTATTATTTAAAATATATCTTATGATAATCCATATTTTATTTTCGAAATATAGTTTTTAATTATGATTAAATTTAATTGTTTTAAGTATGTTTTAAAATATCAAGTTTAACATTTACTTTAAAAGAATAAGTAAAAAATTTTAATTAAAAAAATTATTTAAATTGGATTTTAACCAAAAACTTTTTGGCCACTAACGGGTAAGGAATTTCCGGTTTCGGAAAATTGGTCACTCTTTAAATTAGCTGAATCTTAATTTAAATTGAATTTTCTTAAGAGTAAACAATTTAAAAAAATATAAAATTAAAATGTAAGCCCATTACGGTCGGAAAACGCTAATACAATTTATTTTTATCCCAAAAAACTTTATAAAATGCCCGATATTCCAAAAATATTGATATCTAAAATTATAAAATTTAGACTTATACTTAAATATGCGTTTTTACTAAGGTTTTAAAGCTTAATTAGAATTTTAAACGCCAAACCGAAACTAGTTCGAGTTTTTAATTTTTATACTAACAATTCTAATGTAAAATATAAACTTTTTATTTTCCCCGTAAATAATTTTAAAAATTTTAAATTGATTACCGAATGAATGTGGTAACGGTATTAACTATTGAAAATGTGTTTTAATTGACTTGAATTTATTATTTTAGAGTTAGATATTTTTGAATATCGGTAATTTTATAAAGTTTTTTGTGAAAAAAAAAATTGTTTTAGCGTTTTTCGACCGTAATGGGCATACATTTTAATTGTATATCTTTTTAAATGTGTTAACTATTAAGAAAATTCAATTTAAATTAAGATTGAGCTAATTTAAAGAGTGACCATTTTACCGAAACAGGAAATTCCTCACCTGTTAGTGGCCGAAAAGTTTTTGGCCAAAATATAATTTAAATAATAATTTAATTAAAATTTATTACTTATTCTTTTAAAGTAAATGTTAAACTTGATATTTTAAAAATAAATTATAAAAATATACTTAAAACAATTAAATTTAATCATAATTAAAAACTAAATTTCGAAAAGTGCTTATTTTATTTCCTCATCAAATTACAAGTTTTTTATAAATTTTTTTTAAACAATTTGATTAACACTTCAGTGGTATTACCAAAAAATTTTCATTTAAGTTATTTTGGGATAATAAAATTTTGCTGCCTTTCACAGTGCTTTGCGCATCACGTTTTATGCGCTACACCCCTACGCCTAAACTCTTCTTGTTATACAGAAAATATTAACTAAAAGGGGAAAATCGTATTGAAAAGCATTGACATCCATTTAAGGTATTATGGGGTAACTGATTGCCCCGTACTTACTTTAGGGTTAATTTAAATTTTGTTTTAATTGATTAAGAAGTGAAAATACACTGATCTACTAAGAAATAATTAATTGAGGCATATCTAAAACCCAAAAAAGATTTCTTTTAGGATAAAAAAGTTATTAGCGCGCAAAGTATCTCTGGGGTTGTTTTTATCCCACTTTTCAACTGAAGTGTTAAAGAAGAAATTATGTACATATACTAAAACCTTGTTTTAAAAATAACTTGTAATAAACATTTAATTACTAAAATATCTATAAGTGCTTAAATTCTTTTCTCGACCTTACTCTTGCAAATTCTATTAACATAGTAGAAAATAGTTTGCATAAATTTTACTAATATTCTTAAGTTGTAAATCATTTAATTCAAATGCGTCATTTGTTTATTTGAATAAATTTGTTTTGAAAAAACTTAGAATATTTACCTATCGAAAATAAAGTTTAATTTTCAATTTTATATTGAATATTTATTTATACTTAAAAAGTAAAATTATAAATAATATTTTTATTATAACTTTTATTTTTATTTTAATTTTAATTTTGAATAAGTAATCATAATTATTTTGTGTTTTTCACCTTATTATATTTTATTATAATTTTGCTTTTTTGGAAAATAAAATTTTTTTTAATATTTGTGAAATAATAAAATTAAAATAAATTTTATTTTCAAGAATTAAATCCAAAAATAAAAATATCGGTGTATTTGATCCTAAAAGTTATATTTTCAAATCTTTTAGTTTAATAAAATTTATAATTTTAATTTAAATTACAGTTCATTTCATTAATTTTTATAATTTTTATATAGATTTTAAAGCCATTTTCGAACAATTTAACCAACTAATAGTTTATTTTGAACTATATTTATACAGTAATAGACAATATTTAGATCATTTTATGACATTTTTTAAACATTTTTTAGGTAATTTTATGAAATATTCTGATATTTTTCACTAAAATGACTCATATCTTCAATAAATAGACTCCTAATTTCCTTATTTAATATGACAAGTATATATTTAGTATATAATAAGTATAAAACATTTAAGAAGTATAAAGAACTGTTCACAAACAGACAGATAGACATTGTCTTTAAAGACTTTATTTCTCTAAATTCTTTTATATATTAATGTTTTTAAACAGAACTTTATAAATGTACTCATTATTAAATTAAGACTATAAAATTCACATACTTAGAAAAATGAAATCTATTTTAAGAATATTCTTAATTGATTTCATTAAGTAAATTAATTAAATGCTTATTTATTAAAACTGTAATGATATAATTTAGGATTGTAGGCCTACCTTAATTAAACCTTTTTTCAATAATAATCGATTCTATTATTAATTAATATTTTTTCATTTTTTATTAAATTTCTAAAAAAAATCTAACTGTACAAAAAATCACACACTAATTTTTAAAATCTATCAATTTGATTAATTTTAAAATATATAAGAAGTTTGGTATATATCAAATCTTATATATTTAATTCAAATATTTATAATATCACTTAAAAACTGTTAATGAAAGTTATTGTTATTATTTAACTTATATTTTAATTATACCATTATTAATATTGGACAGGAATTTGGTATAAATTTTAGGATCTTGTATGATATACGTGCAGTACTGTTGTAATAGTTTTTAAATTAGCAAATAAATTTAACAATAAAATTTTCTCGCTCGTTTTTCTTATTGTTAAACTTCAAACTAGTGTTATTTCGATTTTACATTTATTTTTTTGATAGTATTTTGATTTTGATTATTAAAGAATAATCATTTAAATTGTATTTTGATTTTGCTTTTGGTCAAAATTTCTAATTTGATTGTATTTTGATTTTGATTTTTGTCAAAATTTCAATTTTGATTTCGTATTTTGATTTTGATTTTCTGACTAAAATCAAAATTAAAATCTAAATTATTTTTGATTTTTAATTTTATTTTGATTTTTCAAAAATTTTTTCATTTTATTTGTACTTTGAGTGTATTTTCAAAAGGTTTTTCTAATTTGATTGTATTTTGATTTTAATTTTAGTTAAACTTTCCATTTTGATTGTATTTTAATTTTGATTAATCAAAATCAAAACACGAAATTAATTTTGATTTTCATTTTGCTTTGCAAAATATAAAACAACACTACTTCAAACTAGTGTTGATTCAATATGAAATTTTTCATTTTAAATGCATTTAATTTTGCATTTTCAAAAATATTTTATCATTCAATTGCATTTTAATTTCAATTTTTAACTTTTTTAACATTCACATAAAGCTAAAGCGAAAAATGGTTTATAAAACATTACAAGTTTGAAACGGTAAGACCAGCAGTTATTTATAACGCAGTCATAAATATAGTTATAGCACAACTATACAAGGTGGATAATATGAACATAACAGATAACTGGATTTCTATAAAGAACAATGAAATGGAAGACCTTTTTTGTCAACAATGAAGATAAAGTTATAAATATAGATAAATGAAAAACAAAACGAAACAATTTTAACTGATATAACTGACTCATTAGTACGCGTATATTTTCAACATCGTGGAAGTCCATACGTGTATTGTTTACTATGGACAAAGGACACACCCATTTATATAAAAGGCGAAAATAATAAACTATGCATTAATTTTATTGAAAAATACACAAATGTTAAATGTACAACTGATGACAGTGTTTTGGATTTATTATTACCACTTCAAACACATCGTCATTATATTTCGTGTAAAAAAATTAAAACAAGAGCAACTGTATGCCGTTTTGATTTTCCACAATTACCAATACCTTACACGATGATTCTAGAACCATTATGCGAATTATAGCAAGAAACATTTAAATTTTAAAGAAAAAAGATAATTTTGGAAATTTTTCAACATTTTTATAACATCACGGATTACCTTTAACTGAATATATATTGATTTTACGATCACAACTTAAACACCCAAAAGTATTTATTAAGCGCGGACTTAACGATTTTAAAGTCAACAATTATAACAGCACTGTTTTGAAATCTTCATCAACTCGTCGAATGTCTTGTTTGAAGGCTTGTCCGGTGTGCAGAGTTCTCCCACCAACTGGTACATAGCGTCGCCCATCAACGCGATGAAGACGTTTACTTTGTTTTCTTTTTTGATGGAGTTGACGACAAATAAGGCACGAAGTCCCTCGACGTACGCTGAAAAGCGACAGTCTTTCGGATTGAAGGCCGAAATCGAGCCGAGAAAAGACATTGCCATCGAGAAAGAAAACTTGAAAACAAAGAAGGCCTTCCAATATCAACGGCGAAAGAAGACGTTCCAATATCGACACTGAAAGAAGATTTCCAATATCGACAACGAATTAATACATTCAAATACCGACTGCGCCAGAGAACTGTAGTGTATCCACACATAGGTAGTAGTTGTAGTATTAGCGGGTAACATTGATAAATTTTTATCCCATAATACTACATTCATTTATATTTGTATCACTTATTCTTTGTTTTATACTTTCAAGCGTTTTATAAAAAAATTTCTCGTTTTGTTGTTAATACTAAGTTATATTTGAGAATTATAACTATATTATATATACTTATAGCTATACAATTACAGTATAGTGTTTAGACTCATTTAACTTGTATCGTATATAATACTTCATTTAAAGCACAATGTTAGGCATTATATCAGAAATTCTTTAATAATTTTAAATAATTTTAAAATCCTTTAATAGAATTATCCTTTTAGTATTATATTTTTTGTCTTTTTTAAAAAAAATTGTTTCAAAAAACTGGGCTCAAGATACTCTGAAATATTCTCGTGTATGTATTTTTGGTAACTTTATAAATTATTAATTCAATCATTATATAAAAACATTAGAAAATTTTATTAATTATATAGAATTTAATAAAACTTCGGTTATCTTTTTCGACAGCTATAATTCAAAATCATTGGTTTACTGTTAAAAACAAGCAACTTCCGAATCAAAAATAGCAACTTCGTCTCAATCAAATTGTACGCAAAATTTTAAGTATATTTACTAAAGAACTTACACGTCAGTGTTTGGTATGAACATTTCCAAAATCCATTTATCCGTTATGCCAAGCAAGGGCAACAAATTTTTGATCATCATAGCACTGTTTTTCAACATGAATCACGAAAAATGGTTCAGAACCGCCACATGTCTGCTCATTTGATAATTGTATGGAAATAACATAAATATACTGTATGTGTTATTGCAATGTAATGCCAATCTGATTCTAACATCTTAAATGTTTCTAATTATCGGTAAGAATATTAAAATAAACGATTTTTCTTGAATTTTTGTTGAAATTATTATTTATTTGAAACTTAAGCACGACAATAATTTTCGGCTACAGTTCAAAATTTTTTTTGGTAATTAATTAATACGTTCAAAATATTATAATCAATAATTTTTTAATGACTATTGATTAATTAATTATTAAATATTAAATTGCTTTTTTCTATATAAATTTACTTGGAGATGTTGGTATTTTACTTTAATTTTCTCATATGACATAGAAATAATGTCTTCTTTAGTTTCTGACCTGCAACTAGCACTAGGCAAATTTAACCCACATTGTGAATGCTGATTGTGAATGAAAATAAAACCCTTTTTAAACAGAAGTAATTTAAACTGTGTAAATTTTTGTGTAAATTTGCATTAAATTATTGTTTTATTGTTACCAATCTATAATTTATTTTAATTTTATAAGCTTATTATACAATAAATACAAATTATTTAAAATATTTTTATTCTTTATAATAAATTGTTGAAATTAGTGCATCAATATGTTATTATAAAATTTTTATTTAAATTTTGTCAAATTAACACTATAAATTTTTAAAAATTAAAATAAAAGTAATATTCTCAAAACAGTATCATATGTAATTAAAAGCGAATAGTTGATGTTAATTTTAACAACAATTAATATTATTTAGCACCGTAATAGTTTTTAAAGCCACTTTTCCAAATATTTCTCGCAAATTAATAATATACATAAAAATACTATTTGATTTTATAAGAATTTGCTATTTTATAGCAACTTTAGAATTTTATTGTCTATTAAAGCCATTATTGGTTTATTACAAGGCCATAAATAGGCAAAATTTTGCTAACCATTTGTAATATTTTGGTAAATAAAACAAACAACTTATATTCTGTCATTTATAAATAATAAAATACCTTTATAAATAACAAGAATGGAATACATTATGACAAGAGATTATAAATTGATACTAGAAATGGTAATCTAAAATGAGAAATATACTAAGATATTAATTAAATTTTAAAAAACTTTGCGTACTCTTGAATACCAAACACATTATAACAAGTATTTATAACTAAATTTAAGATTCATTTTAATATATTGAGAACCTATAGAGGGCTCTCCTCTTCCAAACCTGTATCTTACGTTCGCGCGTATATATTAATAACTGTTTTTTCTTTCTGTTTCATTCGAAACTCAGTTTTTGTACGCTTCGCTAGAGTTTAATAATAAACATTCGTTTACTTTATTGTAATAAAACGCGTCTTTCATTACAATAGTGGCGCAGTCAGCAACGATAAATTCTATCACCGAATTTAACG
>JAQGAW010004443.1:0-10899 GCA_034698025.1 Phthiracarus crinitus | reverse complement strand
TCTTGAAGTACTATTCATAACAATGAAAAATCTTAATTAAAATTCTTAAAATATATAATATTTGCTTATGACAGGAGTTTTTCAAAATAAAATAGTATAAATTAAAAAAGCAACTGTTATTTTAGCCACCTATATTTATTGTTATCGAGTGGCAAATGCCACGAAATATGGGTTCTATACATTTCCATGGTTTTTGACATATGCCAATTTTTGGTTGTAATATCGTATAGAACCCATTTCGAGTATCATAGCCCATTTTTTAACATATGCCAATTTTTTTGCCGTATAGTGAGGATTTTTTGACATATGACAATTTTTGGCCGTATAGTTAGGATTTTATGAAATATGCCAATTTTTGGCAGCAGTTCACAAATTTTGTTTCTTGGGCCAATTCATTGACATATGCCAATTTTTGGTTGAAATATCGTATAGAACCCATTTCGATTATCATAGCCCATTTTTTTAACATATCCCAATTTTTTACCGTATATTGAGGATTTATTGACATATGCCAATTTTTGGCAGCAGTTCACAAATTTTGTTTCTTGGGCCACTTTTTTTACATCTGCCAATTTTTTGCCTTATAGTGAGGATTTTTTGACATGTGCCAATTTTTGGCAGGTATTCTCAAACTTGGTTTCTTGAGCCAAATATTTTGACATATGCAAATTTTTGTCTGTATAGTTTGGATTTTTTGACATATGCCAATTTTTCGTCGTATAGTGAGGATTTTTTGACATATGCCAATTTTTGGCCGTATAGTATGGATTTTTTGGCATATGCCAATTTTTCGCCTTATAGTATGGATTTTTTGACATATGCCAATTTTTCGTCGTATAGTGAGGATTTTTTGGCATATGCCAATTTTTTTGCCGTATCGTGAGGATTTTTTGACATGCCAATTTTTTGCCGTATCGAGAGGATTTTTTGACATATGCCAATTTTTCTCCGTATAGTAAGAATTTTTTGACAAATGCCAATTTTTCATCGTATATTCTTAATATTCCAACAGTTAATAATATAAATAGGTGTCTTAAATAACTTATCTTTTATTGTTTTTATTAATATAAACATTTTTTACGACTCCTATTACAAGCAAATTTAATAGTCTTTATTTACTTATAATTAATAATTTTATTGTTGTGAATAGTACTTCAGAGATTTTATCACAAAATTTGGCTCATTTATCATTTATACTTCATAGTGTAAAGGTCACACAATTTTATCTAAGAATTCTTAATTAAATACATTTTAATCATTTACAATGCAAGACAAACAAGATTTAAGAAGACAGCGAAACAAAGAAAGGATAAAATCAATGATCATAAATTAAGAATATCGTCGGAAAGAGAAACAAAAGAAGGTATGTGCAATGATAATAACTCGTCAAATATCTCGTCAAGACCATGAAAGATGGCGCAAAGATCAGAGTAAAAAGACGGCAGATCATCAAATAGTTCGACAAGATCACGATAGGAGGCGCGAAGAAAACGATAGGAGAGCTTGTGCTCAAAAAATTTCAAGACTAACTAATTTGGATGAAATTAATTTCGAAAAATTACGACAACAATACGAATCTAACATTAAAAGTGGACCAACAATTGTTTGTAATAGTTGCAATGGGTTATGGTTTGCTTCTTCAATATTTAAGAGAAGTAAAAGTTCGTTGTACGATAAAGGTCTTAGTCAAGAATTTCTTAATACCGTATGTCCAACAATTATCTACGAATAGCACTCGCCTAATCTTACCCTTTGACATATTAAAGGATCAAATGTGTTTACTATTGATCATTAGGACAATTAATATTTAGACATCATTAGATAATTACCATTTTAGTGGTAAACACGGACCAATAACCTGTAAAAAGTTGCAAAAATATATTTACTAACAATACATTAAATTTAATTTGTGGAATACCACTTAAGTTAGAGGTCTAAAAGCTTTACAGAAGTTAAACTAACTAAATGTAGGTCGAAATTCCATTCCTCAATTTTTGTTTTAATAACTCAATTCGATCTCAATATAAAATAAAAAACTTTGATATAACTCGATTCAAGTCGATATACCTTAATAACTGTATTCATAACTCAATAGTTTTTAATACAAAATATTGCTCGATAAAAATCTATATTAATTCAATAGATGTCAATATAAATTATTATTAGTCGGTAAAGAATCCTTTTAACATAAATAGAGCCTATTCATGTATTTTTGCGTTTAACTAATGGGGGATGGATTTCGAGTGGATTAAGAAGATTTTGATCGGACCACTTGTATATGATAGAACTTATTATTTAACAATGATTTTATAGAAACTTAGCTGCCGTGACTCATATCGGGAGGCTTGGGAGGCATTTGAAGATGCTGTTGCCATTAACGATAATGCATTACTATAGTAAGCGTTGCGGTGGTGTTGTGAAGTAAAGCCATGCAGTACATCGCAATGCATTGTTGTCTATGGCAACCGCATCTTCAAATGCCTCCCGATATGAGTCTCGGCAGCTAAGTTTCTATAAAATCATTGTCAAATAATAAGTTATATCATATACAAGTGGTCCGATCAAAATCCACTCGAAATTCATGCCCTTAAACATAATATAAGATATAATCACTAAGAATTTATAAAATTAGATTTTGGTTAATTTAAAATGAAATTTACTTTATTATACGAATATTTAATAATGATAGATAAAAATAAAATGTTTAAAAATTCTAAGTTGTTGTAAATTTTAAGATTTAAATTATTTATTATCAAAACCACATTCTAGACAATTAATTATTTATTAACCAACGTTTGAAGCAAGTTATTGTTCCTAAAGAAAATAATTGTTACCTTAAATTAATACATATGATTATTATATATATAATTACCATAAATTTTGTTAGCAATTTTTAGAACTAAGAGTAGTATACGATTTAAAATTATTATTAGTCGATAATAAGTATTTTGTTTGATTATATCTTTGAATGTGTAAACAGATAATCCAAACCACATTCCATAAACACCTCCGATATAACTGAATAAATCCTCAAATGTTTGCACTTCTTTTTCTTTATGTGATAATAAAATTACATTATTATCGAATTGTAAGCTAAAACTAAGATTATTAAATATCAATTAATTATTGTACGCGAAAAATAAAAATAATCTTCAACACAATCAATGGGACAAATTGTATTGCATTTTTTGGTTATATTATTCAAGATGTCTAAGCATTTATTATTAATTTTAAGTGTACAATATTCTGAATCTGTAACATAATCGTCTAAATATGTGTGAAAATCGTTCAAATTCCATGCTTGACAGTGAAATAATTTTTCACAATTAATTATAATACAATTTCTAATGCAGTGGTCGTGTGATTTTGCACCGAAATATTTCTGTTCATTTTTAATATAATAATTACAGTCAGATTTATAAGGGTATTGTAAATAGATTTTCGAAAGAAATGAAAACTGCGAATTATATTCATGTTCTTTCGGAACTTTTATCGTATTTATTTCAAATTGGAGCTCAAAGCTAAATGGAATAAACTTTCGAGAACTGTGTAAAATAATATTAAAATAAATTGCATGACTTGACAAAATTTGAGCAAACAAATTGTCATGAATTTGTTTTGTGAAAATTGGGTTAAAACTATTGTCTTCAGTGTTTAATAATGTTATACACTTTATTGGCCAAAGAGTATTATCAATTCCGCCATAAATTACTTGAAATTTGTCTAAAATATTGTAACCATTAATCTGATACGAATTATCCAATTCTCAGTAAAATTTCCCAAAAATATTTTTAATGAGAAAATATTGACTGAATTGTTCTAAAACGACGTGTTTTCGATATTTACGTTCATTGTGTTTATATTTATATAGCCATTCATTATTATATTTTGTTAAGTTACCATAATATTGAATTTTTGTCAAATACTTATCCACAAACTGTGTCACATATTCCTGTTCAAAACATACAGATATCGCTGGAATCGGTATTTTTTTATTATAATTAACTTGTGTTTTAAATTCAGTTTTAAATTGAAAATAATTATAAACATTGAATAATGGATAAATTAATAGATATATTGATATTACGCAGAAAACAAAAGCCTAAACAAATTTATTAAATCAAATAATGATATCATAATGAATCAATAAATTACTTACTCTATACTTTTTCCATTTGCACATTAAATATTTTAAACTCAATTGCACCAAATTAGTATCAAAACTACAATATTTTAATTTAGTATTCATTGTTTTCAGCAAATTTAAATATATTAATTTTAATTCAAATAAAGTTAATCCGCTCCACAATCCAATTAATCCTCCAATGTATGTAAAATAATAATCAAATGTTATCATTGGATGATAAGTATAAGTGCGATAATAGTAATAAGCCATTGTTATATATGTTGAACCACTAATCCTCTGAAAATATTTATTTAATTATATATTCAAGAAACATAATTAAGATACTAATATAAAACAAGAGTATGAACATACATAATGTGCTCACTTTGTGTTATATTCTATTCAAATTTTTATGTATAAAATAATTTTAGAATTTTAATTAATTTATTTTATTGTTGCATAACTATATTTTCTTTTTGTTTTTAAGCAGTTATTACTTTTTCTAAATATTGTTTTAATGAAAAAACTTTTTAATTTTATAATATATTGTTGTAATTTATAATCAAGTGTATTGAGAATTTTGATTCAGTTGTGTTTTAGTTTTCGTCAAGTCAACATCACACAAATTATTGTTAAGCGAACTCTAAAAAGAATTATATATATGCGAATATGATTACGCGCGTGATTGATGTCAACTCGAAATAGTTTTACTAGAAATGTTATTTTTAAACAATTTTTGATCAATTTTTATCCTATTTTTACTATTAATAAATAGTTTTTAAAGCCATTTTTGATTATTTTAACCAATTTTCAATCCATTTTAAATTTATTATTTGTCATTTTTATACTATTTTAAGCCCTTTTTGTACATTTTTAGACTATTTTTAGCTCATATTTTGACATTTATTTGACCATTTTTGGCTCATATTAAGCACATTTTATGACATTTTTCACTAAAAAAGCCATATCTTAAATAAAATAGACTCCTATCCCTTAATAAACATAAAGAAAAATCCCTTAATAAATATAAATAACGGTATACAGACAGACAGACACAAACACACACACAGAGACATTGCAAATTTAATAGTTTCTTTGGACAAAGTGAGCTAAAAACTCATTAATATTTAATTGTGGTTTATATCATTTTAGTAATTTAATTAATAAGTCACCCCTTATTTCACTAATAGATCAATATATTAAGAATGAAGAAAAATATATAATTTTTGTAAATAGTAATTTAGTAAATTAGCATTTGAATTGTCTTTGAAAAAGTCAGCTAAATATTTTATGTTAAGCTAATTTGTATCATACTTACCGTGTAATTCATTATGCCATCAAAATAATCCGATATTTCATAAGAGTAAATAAAGTATAATTCTTCACTGCATTCTTTGGGACAATCCATTTCGCATAATAATCTATATTTATGCATAAAAAGTTTAATCCTTTTATTGAATATAAATCTTTGATTACAGAATTGAAAATTATTTTCGAAGTTAGTGTTATAATATAATAGAAATGAAGTTTCAAATAAAGGAATGCAATCATAATTTTTGTAATATACATCTATAAGACATTTGTTTATGCAATCACTTCGGTTCTCATTAACATAATGTTTACAATAAGAATCATACGGTGCGCTCAATCGTTTTAAATGTAATTTAGAAAGTTTTATCCAATAAATACGAAAATTTTTAATGTTAACTTTTAATTTTTCTATATTTTTAATATTAAACGTATAATTTAAAATTTCTTTATAATTCATAAGTTCAATTGCTATAAGATTGTCGCGTAAAATCGCAGTAAATGTATCAAATCGTATAATTTGGCTGATATTATAATTGAAATATTCCACACATATTTTATCGTTTTCAGATTTGTCTGTTTGTCCATCGCTTATATCCAAGGGGTAAATAAATCTTTGAGCAAAGAATTTCAAAGAATTTTATTTTTCTCAAAGAAAAATTCTTTGAGCAAAGAAATTTAGTTTTGAATTTTTTTGAGAAAAATAGCTAATATTCCAAAATGTTTCTCAAAGAAATTTGAAAATTTAATATTTAATAGAAAATTTGTTCAATTTTTAATAATTAGCATTTTAAAAACAATCGCATTTAAATTGAAGTTCTTATTAACTAATTTAAGTAAATTATTTATTGATTTAAAACAAAAATTATGCTCAAAGAAATGTCAAAGAATTACACTAAATTTTAATTTTCTAAAAGAATAATCAAAGAATTTTGTTAATTTTCCCAAAGAAATTTCAATATATAGTCAAATAATTTTCAAAGAATTTCACACATTATTCTCAAAGAAAATTTTACCCCTTGGTTATAGACAGTAAAAATCGGTATATGAATAAATATGTCCATATATAATCATATAAAAATTTAAAATTAGAGTAAATAAAAAGTATTATTTTTTTCAAATTTTCAAATAAATGGCATTATCCTTTAACTGTATAACTTCAACATTAATATCTTCTTCAACAGTTTTTTTGTCCTTAACAATGGATGATTTTGTTTTTCTATTAAGTTTTTTAAGATATCGATTATAGTTTGTAAATCAGCTAAACAAATACTTTTCAACGCATCTGGTCTTAAATGGTAATAATCCAAATCCCCTTTTTGTTAAATTTACTTTGATTGAGAATCCAATTCCTTTAGTTCTTTTTCAGATTTTACCATTTTGTTTCTTTCTTTTGTTTCATCTGAATTGATAAAGACGTTTTATCGACTACACAGTGATAAATCCATAGATGAAAGATGATAGACTGCGTCATAAATTTAAATACTCTTTACATATGCTTATCATTAAATTTTTCTCGAGTTCTTAAAAAAAATTTATCAAAGTTAACGAAGTGTGGATTCAATAATTAAGACAAGTCGAGGGTATAAACTGTATTTTTTATTTAATTAGATTTACTTAGTGTAGTTTCGCTTTTTGGAAGAAAAAGTAAAATCGAAAAAATAGTTTTATTGAAAGTGAAGTAAAATACATATGATATTAGAATGTAAATTAAAAGTAGATAAAAAATACAAACAAAATCAATATTGTGAAAGAAAATGTAAAATATAAATTAAATGACTAACTTTTACTTTATATTAGTGTTGTTTCAATATGATATTTATAATTTTAATTGCATTTCGATTGCATTTTCAAAAATTTTTTGTCATTCAATTGCATTTTAATTTCAAATTTTAACTTTTTTAAAAATTCATTTGTTTTTTGATTTTTTGATACTGAAATTTTTCTTTTAAATTGCATTTCGATTTCTATTATAAAAATTTTTTAATTTTAATTGCATTTCGATTTTTTAAAAAAATAAAAATTGAATTAAATTTCATTTCAATTTTCGAAATTTATTTATTTTCGTTACAATTGCATTTCTATTTCGATTTTCTCACATTTTTAAAAATCTATTGCATTTTTATTTCGATTAATTGAAATTAAAATTTAAAATTTTATCGATTTCTATTTACATTTTAAAAAATTGAAACAACACTACTTTATATATAATAATTTTATGGAAATGCGAAATTAAAAATTAAAAAAAAAAAAAAAAAATTTAAAGCTAAAGTAAAATACAATTTTAATGATTTGGTGATCCAGTTTGGACTCAAAAGAAAAAGTGGATTCAAGGAACAATTACAGAAATTCTAAGTCCACTGAATTGGACCACTGTTGCGATAATGGATACAGTACAGCCGATTCCTATTAATACCCGATACCAAATATCTTAAGCGCTTTAAGAAAGGTTAAGTTATACCAATAAATGGTCACTGATCTCAATAACTAATAACGTTTTAATATAAAACTTAATTAATACAATACAATGAGTGTGTTTGTATGACACATTGTGTGATATATGAATGTGAACAGTATTGAGTGATTGTGTCTGTTTGAGAGCACTTAAGTAAGTGTGTTGACTGCTTGAGAGTAACTATTAACTGTGTTGACAGAATGTAACTGTTAAAGTAAATATGTATGAAAGCGCTTTAAATAGGATTTGATAGTTAATATATGAAACGATAGTCCATATGTTAAATAACCTTATAAAGAAAAAAAATGAGTATGAAATGAGTAATCTGTTAATACAATAAGCAAAAGTATGAGACCTATGACATTAACGATAAAGAGAATATATTTAGATTAATAAGAGCTTAAATATTTTATTAATAATAGATAGTGAACTTTGATGTCACTAAAATACTATTTCTACTACGATTTGATTATTGAAACGTCACGTCAACCAAATTCGGAAACGTATACGCGAGTTGGCAAGTATTAATGTCGAACAACCCGAGGTTACTATTACAAAGCCTACTCCTGCTGTTACTTCTGAAGATGCTATCGAATCGCCTGAACTATCAACTAAAGCAGAAGTTACTGACGAATCAACGGAATATGGAACTGACGATATTATTGATTACGCATCGGAAGATACTAGAGATTCTCCTACTTCTTCTCTACCGATTCGGATTCGGAGAGGACCTCCTGATCGATACAGATTTTTATAGTGGAACGTCTTATCTGCGGTGGAGGATGTATTTGCACTTTCTCCAAATCACTAATAGTTTTCTATATTATACTTTTACTGTACTATATTATTGCTGATGAAAAAACTTGAAGTACAGTGACTTACAATTATGTTCAATAAAATACTAATAATTATATATTACTTCCGTGTTAATGCCTTGCTTTATTAATCATTTACGTGTTCACTTAATACTTACTTCTCATAATGTAAAATCACGGTTACAGTGTTATTATATTGAATATTTGCTTTACTTAATATACAGAAATGTTTTGGCGTATCGTTTACAATCGTTTTCATGTTTACTTATTTTATCCTATTTTAAGCATTGTATTCACTTACGTGACAAGTGGTAAGTGTGCTTCATGGGTATCTCGTGGTTGTTCATATTCTTCTTCATTGGTGGTCAACGTATCATTGAACATCTGTCGCTGGACCTATAAAATTCTATGGTCTATATTCAATAAAATTCGGTATATGAAAAAACAATAAATATGCCCATATATGATCATATAAAAATTTAAAATTATTTATTCAATATATGAATCATAAAACATCGAAATTGTATATTAATGATAATTGTAATTAAATATATTTTCAGTGAAATTATTATTACTAACTTTTAATGTATCAAATTAAAAATAAGACCCCTATCAAAAATCATTGAATAAAAGCAACAATTTATTTAATTTAAGTGATTAAATGGTGTTCATAAAAACTCATCAGAAATTAAAGATAATTTTTCGTTATAATAGAAATATTTTAGATACTATATAATATTTGTGATTAAATAAATTAATCTAATTTAATATTTCTTTTCTCTTATATTGCATTTTTAAGAAAATTATGTTCTGTGCACAAAATATGTGATAAGTACCGGTATTTACATTAATTGTTAGACTAAAATTATAAAATAGCTTGTTCTTTACAAATTTAATATATATTTTTCCAATTTTTCTAATAATGATCGCAAAAAGCTCAAGACTAGCTTACGCTAGTTTGAACAGAGATGAGCTAAAAACTCGATTTATTGATGCACAGGAGCTTGAAACTCAAGCTACAAGCTCATGGATATGCGAGTTTAAAAAAATAAGCTTAAGCTCGTAGCTCCGGTATTGAGCTTATTGAGCTTATCATCCAACAAAAATTTTACAATTCATTAATTAAATTCTTTATATAAATTTTTTTATACATTTCAATATATTTACTTGTATTTCATAAACTATGTATTGTTCGAAACTTTATATCTTTGTGTTTTTTAATTAAAATTATTAATTATGTTTAATTTGACAAGAATTATGCCATTTTATTATTTTCTATAAGCTTATAGCTCTTGCTAAAGCTCACCATATATTTTTAAGCTCAAGCTCAAACTCATAAAAAAATAATCTCAAACTCATGGCTCTGTGATAAATGAGTTTTAGCTTGTTAAGCTCAAGCTCAAGCTCAGCATATTTTAGCTTATTGCGATCATTATTGTGTAACAATAAAATCTTTTTATATTTCCTATTAAAATGTCTTACAATTTTAACAATAAATGATTACTAACAAAATTTTGATATGCAAGCATACGTTTTTAAAAATCGTATGATAATATTATAAACTGTAACGCAACTTTCGTTGTTATACTCTCACTATATTAACAAAATCTTCATTATTATTGTTGCATTACTTAGATTGAGTGGTCACTAAAATTGTGAAACTCAGTAATGCGTATTCCAAAATGGGATAAATATGATGCGGGTCTTTTTTTGCCTCTTAATCGCTCAATATTAGCTAACTTTTTTCATAGATTATTCTCCTGGCACTGTATGTTATATATTTTTAACGATAGAATATTGTATATGTAAATTAGATCTACTATCTCAACATCAAAAGTAAATTTAATTTATCAATTAAATAAAAGGAACGCATTAGCTTGAAAGTGAGAATACATAATCGAAAAATAATTTTGCTTTCAAAAAAGGGGTTTGAAGATAATGGAAAACAAGAAAGAGTGTGAACTTACATCATGAGCTCACTTTGTAGTATATACTATTTTAATTCAATAGTATAGTCAAATTTTTGGGTATTAAATATTTTTATCATTCAATTTACTTATATTGTTGCACAACTATATTTTATTTTTTTAACTGACTTTTTTTCAGCTTATGGATTTGACCATGTCCGTCTGTCCGTCTGTCTGTCCGTATGTGCTTTATCTTTATATTTATAAAGGGATTTTCCTTGTTTTTTA
>JAQGAW010004442.1:0-10902 GCA_034698025.1 Phthiracarus crinitus | reverse complement strand
TGCTATGTCGTGATCCGCAACAAATTTTATCAATTTTATCTCCATTTATACTCTCAATTTTGATCGGCTTTTCAGAAGTCCGGTCAGTGTCATACCCAATACCGAGCTGTCCGTAACCATTCCAACCCCAACTAAACACCTTCCCATTCTCTGTCAACGCTAATGTGTGATAACTACCGCTTTTGATTGCGGTTATTGTTTCAAACAGTAAATCGGTCACGTGTTCGGGTAAAGTGATAGCCTTATCATTCGCATGATTAAGTCCCCACTCAAACACTTCACCATTACGTGTTAATGCAACGCAATATTTTAAGCCACAACTAATTTGTACAATGTTTTTATTTATTAATTTATTAATTATTGTTGGTCTTTGGTAATCATTAATAACTCCATGTCCGAGCTGTCCCTCTTGATTGTTACCCCACGAATATAGACGCCCAGATTTTGTTAAGGCTATCATAAAATTTATGCCATACTTAATATCAATCACTTGTTTTTGACACAACTCCTCAAGTTTTTTAGGCTCAGACGTAGCATTTTTATTCACGTCACCGATAATTTCTCCGTCAATGCATTCATAGACATATACATTGTCAGCATTAGTGAACAAATACACTAATAAATCGCCATTGTGTTTATACGTCCAAACATTGTCAATCTTTTCTTGGATGAACTTTGGAATAATTGTAATAAACTTTTTATTGTCACAATATAATTGATTAATAAAAAACAAATTATTTACTTCACTCATAATTATAATTTATTATAATACAACATGTATTGTATTGACACAAAATGGTAGTTAAAAATAGTTTGAACAATGAAACTATAATAAGATAACGTAAATTTACAATCAACAAGTGTATGACTCATCAATTTATTATGTGTTTTGATTATTGGTTGGTATTTTCCGGGAATAAAGTGGTTACAATATGAGGGAACAAAAATTGTTTTTAAACCCGTTATTACTAAAACAAATTATTTTTTCAATTTAAATTTTCTTAGTACTAAAAAATTGATGCTTTATTTTTATACATTTATATCGACTTTAAATTTTCATTAAATGCTAATATGTTTTATTATAACAATATTTTCCGAAATATTAGAAAACGTGAAAATTTTTCAAATTATATGCATATCCAGAAATATTTTCAAAAATTGTCAAATTAAAAGTTATTTTTAATAGAAGTTACCATAATTATATGCTGGTTATATAATTAAAGAAAAAATTAGTATTTTCCACGAAAGCGCTAGAATTAGTTTTGATAATACTGTTATCACAAATGTCATGAGTCATATCCTTACTAATAAAATTACAATTCTTGAATTTTAGAACATCTAAAAATGGACATCTAAAACATTTTCACAGCTTGAAGTCAATGTTGTATTTTCATGCATTAATTATCTCCTTGTTCTACGTGTTTATTTTATTTATAAAATTTGATTAACAAAAATATTTTGAAAAATGAACTTTGGCTAAAAGATAAATAAAAATTTTTATTTTTAACTTAGATAATTTAACAATAAGTTTATCATAGCTTTCTTACAATAAATGCATATTTATTAACTTTTGTGCACTGTTTTATTAACTTTACTTTCAGTGGTTTCCAAACTGTCACACGAATAACTGTTTATTTTGTTATGTAACAATCCATTGCACCCAATATTGGTAAACTTTGCTAAATTTATGCATTTTATTTTTACATTTTAGATGTCACTATTAATTATTTGAATCAAACTCATTTGTTTTAATAGCTTTTCAATAGAGTAATAATTTATTACTAATAAATAGCTAGTATTTTTTGTGAATAAAGTGGTTATAACGGAATAATTAAACCAAAAAATGCAATAAAATAGGGAAATTTTCCGGGAAAAATATTTTTAAAATTTTTAAGCTTAAAATATTTATTAAACAATAAATTTTTCGAAAATACGCAAATCTTTAAAACTTTTTCATAGAACTATAGTAAATACTAATGTTTTATTGCAGTTGTTTTTATACTTCCCACTTTCGCGACCCAAAATATCCAACAAATATTTTCTGTGACCCATATTTATTTTTTTTCAAAATTTAACAAAATAATGTGCACAATATTACGCTTTATTAAGAATATTCGTTTTGTCACGTTTCACACAAAGTCATATGCCGACGTTTTATTTCTACAAAATGCTAAAATATTAATTTTATATAATTTTATTTTATAATAGAATAGAAAACTTTTTGCAAACCCAACGCTATGGTTAACTATTAATGCTTAGGACCTATTTTTTCATATGATGGCCCTATTTTTGGTGGAGACCCATAGTTTAGGAATCTCTGTTCTTTTATTAACGATATTTTACTAATTATTACAATATCCGATCAATTTTAGGTTATATGTATACCCGGAAAATGTTACAAAAATTCCAAATCTGGAAATACAGGAAAAATAAAAGCACATTTAACTAAAATCTTATCGTTAATAGATTTAATCATATTAATCTACAGGTTTTAAAATTAAATAAAAGTACCGCATTTTCCTACGAAATGACTAGCATTAGTTTCGATAACACTGCTATCGCACATATCATATTATTCAGATTAGAGTAGTTTAGGGTTTGAACGACAATATTTTTGGCCTTCTGACCAAAATATTTTTCTCAACAAAAGCCTAAACCACGCCCCCTAGAAAAACTTTATGAATTTAAACGATAATTTTTTGAAATTTTTGTCAAAATTTTATGAGGTAACTAAATCGGATCTATTTTGATAGTAAATTCTCTGGATTTAGTTCTAAATCACTGTAAAAATCCGTTTTGTAAGACGGTTCTTTTGGAATAACTTAAATATGCGTCATAAATTATGGAAATATGCACATAAGGTGTGAAATATGCATTATTTGCGCTATTAAGTATATTTTAAATTAATTGATTAGATGTAAAATAAACATACAATTAATTTAAACTATAAAAATATCACTCGTTTTCGATATGCAAATACATAAAAATAGAGTCCCTAATAATAAACATTAATAAAGAATGGTAAAAATTTTCTTTTATAAAAATTAATGAAAATCTTTGATTATTTCCTCAATTTTCTTTGTTAAAATTAACAAATTTCTATGATTTTTCTTTTAGGAAATTTAAATTTATTTTTATTCTTTAACATTTTTTGAGTATACTTTTATTTAAAATAAAAAAAATCATTTGTATTAATAGTTAATAAAATAAGTTAATAGTAGTGTTGTTTTTACTTTTGAAAGTAAAAGTAAAAGTTATGAATTTTGTTACTTTTTTTTACTTGAAGTAAAAGAAAAAGAAAAGTAAAATTAAAATTTTAAAAAAAGTAAAAGAAAAATACAAGTAAAATTAAAAATAAAACAAAAAGTAAAAGTAAAATACAAGTAAAACTTAAAAATTAATTAAAAGTAAAAGTAAAATACAAGTAAAATGAAACAATAGAAGTAAAAGTAAAATACAAATTATTTTATATACAATGTCAGTCTCTGCATATAATAAATAGCAACAATTAAGCGCTCAAAGTATTTTTAATAATGTGTAAATGATTTCTAGACTATAATTTTTTGTTAAATAATATTAGATAGTACAAAAAATATATTTTAAATAAGAAGTAAAAGAAAAAGTAAAAGTAAAATACAAGTAAAATTAATATAATTAAATAAAGAAAAAGTAAAATACAAGTAAAATTAAAATTTTCGAAAGAAGAAAAGTAAAAGAAAAGTAAAAGAAAAGTAAAATTCAATATATTGTTGAAAGTAAAAGTAAAATAAAAGTAAAATTAAAATTATTCTGGAAAGAAAAAGTTAAAAAAAGTAAAATTAAAAATTGAAAGTTAAACAACACTAGTTTACAAGATATTTTCGGAACAAATAAACCATTTTGTGGCGCATAAGTGATTTGCTTGTGTGATTAATATCAATTTAGACAAGTTCTGTATTATTTGTGTTCAATGTTACCCGAAAAATAAATATGGTACACTATTTAAGAATATCTTATGGAAATTATTTATGTATAATACTTTAATGAAATCATGCGCCAGAGAATTAACAAAGTTTTTGCCATTGCATTAATTTACTTGGGCTCTGGAATAAGCTCTATTGAGGTTATTGCATTATCTAAGTCTAGCGAAGTTAACGTAATCAAAAATAAACTGCCATTCTATGCATAAACCTTTTAAGATAAAAAAATAATATAACATGCCTTAATAAAAAATTATATTTTGCGTATGAAACTCTGGCAGAATATATAGCGCACAACACTTAGCTACAAAAAAGCAATCAGTTTAAAAAAATTTTGAAAGAGCATAACAATATTATTTTTATAAAATTATTTTTTTTAAATTTTACTTTTTTATTCAAGAAAATCTGGTAAAAATATCAAAATCGAAAATTTTTTCAATTATTCAGTATATTTAATCGAAAATATTTAATATTAATTAAAATTCGGAAAAATCGGGATAATAAAAACTATTTTATAATGATAAATTTTATTGATTCTATCATAAAGCATTAAATTCCCGAAGATTGCAATAATATTTACTTTCGGGATTTTGACGAAAAATTGAAGCTCTATTTATTATCACTCAATAAACTACAATTTATAATAATATCTTTTAAAACTATAAAAAAATTTTCATTTAATCAATGGACTTTAAGTTATTTTATGTTTATATTCAATATTAGTGAGGACGACCAATTACTATAAAACAATGTATAAAAATTAATATAAATTTTGTTTTTTAGATTTATTTACAGTTCCGTATAAATTTTTAATTTCAATATAATTTAAGATTATAATTAATATTATTTCATATTATCATTTACTATTTTGATTGTACTTTGACTTCGATTTTTACTTATTCAATTCTTTATATTGTAATTTGATTTTTGCTAAAATTTGAATTTAGATTATATTTTGTAATTGATATTAGTCAAAATTTAAATTTTTCTTGTATTACGTATTTTAATTTTGTTTTCTGTTCAAAATCAAAATTATAATCAAAAATATTTGGGATTTTAAAATTAATTTTTAATTGATTATTATTTTGATTGTAATTTAAAGCCATTAATATTTTAATTTTAAATTGATTTTCCAAGTCAAAATTAAACTATTTGATCTCAAAAGTTTTAAATTAGTGTTGCATTTACTTTTGATTGCAAAAATAAAAGTTATGATCTTTATGTCTTTTTCTTTTACTTGAAGTGAAAGTTAATTAAAACTAAAATTAAAACTATTCAAAAAAAAAAATTAAAAGAAAAAAGAAAATTAAAAATTTTTTTAAAAATAATTAAAATAAAAGAAAAATTATTTTTTATGGTAAAAATAGAAAATGATTTAGCTAAACAATATTACATCCTAAGGAACAAAAAAGTTAAAAACAAGTTTTAAAGTTTATATAAAATATTTATTTCTGAGAATATCTACACTTTTAAATATATAAGGAATAAGTTATTTATTTGTAAAACGTTTAATTTTATTTTATTAAAAATATTTTTAAAATTAGTTAAGCTAATTATGATAAAAATAAAAATTCCAGACTTTTGCAAATGTAAACTTATTAAATTAATAATATTCATTATATTAAATATTTTTAAATTACATTGTTGTTTTAAAATCATTTTCAATGAATGTTAATAGAATTTTAAAAAGATCAATTCTATTTATAATTTAAGATAATTATTTTTATTTTCAAGTCAAAAAAGGCTACTTTAAATTTTATTAAAGAAACAAGAAGGAGTATGAACATACACAATGAGCTCACTTTATATTTTATTATAAGTTAATTTAATATGATATACCAAATTTTTGTGTATTAAACATTTTTTGAAATTTAATTTATAGTTTCTATTGTTGGCCAAATATATTTTATGTTGTTTTTTACGAATTTTTTAATTTTACTGTATATTCTTGCATTGAGAAAAAAACTTAAAGATTTATATAATATTGTTATAAACAGTACTTCAATGAGTGTATTAAGATTTTTGATTCAGTTGTGTTTTAGCTTTTGACGAGTGAACATCAAATAAATTATTGTTAAGCGGACACTCAAAAGTATTAGATAAGCGAATATGCTTACGCGTGTGAATGGTTTTAACTCGAAAAAGTATTTATTATGTTGTTTTAAACAATAGATTATCCAATCCTATCCTATTTTTATCATAATTTAATAGATTTTAACGCTTTTTTAATTATTTTAAAGCCATTTTTACAATCATATAATCAATTTTTAGACTTTTAAAACCCATTTTAGCCCATTTTAAGCCATTTTTTGTACATTTTTATCATTTTAAAACTCATTTTTGTCGTATTTTAAGCATATATTTAGTTCATTTTTATCCATTTTTGGCCATTTTAAAGCCATTTTTAGCCCATCTTAAGCCAGATAGGAGTCTATTTTTGTTGATAGGAGTCTATTTTATTAAAAAATCCCTTTATTAACATAGAGAAAAATTCCCTTAATAAATAAAGAGACCGGTCCACGGAAATACAGACAGACAGACAGACGGACGGACATTGCAAATCCAAAAGCTCCTTTAGTTAAATTGAGCTAAAAAATTTAAAACAATAGATTATTTAAATTTTATTTGAGGATAAATATTTTCTATTTTGAAATTGAGTTTTTTCTATTAAGTTATTTTACTTGATTATTCTATTACTTTTTTAAATTCAAAAAATTTAAATATTTTAACCCATTGGCGATAAAGTTCGATTTTTTAGAAACTTAACTTGTCGCAAATATATAAAATCAATTTTTATAATTTGTTTAATATTTATAATAAACTTCTACATTAATTAATGGAAAATATTAAGTTCTGTATATTTTATTTTTTACGAATATAAAGCCATAAAATTAAACTTTTGTAATTTTAATATTATTTTTTCAAATTATGTTTATTCTAGTGTTGTATCCATTTTTTAAAATTCAAATTTAAATTTAAAATATAAATCCATTTGCATTTCTATTAATTGAAATTTAAATGCAATGGAAATAAACTAAAATTAAAAATGTAATCGAAATGCAATAGAAATTGCTGAAATTTTAAAAATTGAAATTAAAATGCAGTTTATATAAAAAAATATTGAAATATAAATTAATATTAAAATGTAATTAATTTTCAGATTTATTCTGTCGAAATTTGTCATTTAAAAGTCAAAATAAGTTAAAAATTGAAATTTAAATGTAAATTATATTAGCATTTACATTTCGACTAATTGAAATGTAAATGCAATTGAAATAAAACAAATTTTTAATGAAATAAAAATACAATTGAAATAAAAATTAAAATAATAATCGAAATTGAAATGTAATTGAAATGAAAATTAAAGTAAATATCGGAATTGAAATGCAATTAAAATTAAAAAAGTTATATGGTTACAACACTAGTTTATTCTCTATAAATTATTAAATATTTGTGACAATTTTTAGATTTTAATTTTATTATTTTTTTTATTTAGTCGATTTAATATATTATTTTTTAGCAAATGAAGATTGTGGATTAAGGTATATTATATTTTATAGAAATTAGTGTTGTTTTGATTTTCAAAGTTTAAAACTAATATCAAAAATATTTTAAATCTTTTTTGCCTACTAATTACGTTGTTTTAAATATACCGTCAATCTGTAAATTTAAAATATTGAATACAGTGAATGAATGTACTTGATTGTGGAATATCGGGAGAATGGATGCGAATGAAAATTTTTATTAACCGATTTAGTTGTATGAACAAATTAACTAAATATTGAATTCAAAGTAAGCGTAAAATCATTCTCTAATTTGTTTTTGAAATTAGCTTGAAAAAAAATTATAATAATTATTTGTTTTGATTTCATCGAAAAAAATTTATTAAATTCAAGCCAAATATTTAAAATTATTTAAAATCCACTTGATTTTCCTAAATTAAGATTCGTAATATACCAAATATGAAATGGTAATAAAATTAGAAAAAGATGCCGCTAACTTCCATAGGGCTCCGGCCCCATGAGATATTCAAATATGATAATATTTTTCAAAAATTCGAAAAATGTTAATTTTTGACGTAATTTATTAAAATATTAGTAAAAATTGATAAAAAATTATTAAATTATTAATAATAATCTATAAATTTTTACAAATTACGTCATAAATTTATTTTTTTTCGAATTAATTGATTTTTATAATTTTTAACTTAAATTATGTTTATATAATGATATATCTTTTCGGAACATAGGAAATTTATTTTGATTGTATTAAACCAATTAATTTGAAATCTGAAAATAATTTGATTTTACATGTTTTGAACGTGACATTTCTATACTACTTATAAGATTTTATTTAAACCAAATTATGTCTAGACTTTATGTTTTTCCAATATTTAAGAAGTTTCCCTTCAGATTTTTGAACCAGTCTTTTTTTGATAATTATCTAGGTAAAAAGAGCTATCTCTTTGGCTAATAAAATTTATGTCACCTTTTCGTAAACTTCCGCAAAAATTTTTTTGAATATTTCGAAATCCAAAAATATTGTCAAAAATTTTTTTTTTAATTTTAAAAAAAAATACTATCTTAAAGTAAATATTTTTCTACAAAAGTATTAATAAAACCATTGTTCTATCTTTGACCGTTTAGGAGATATAAAATATTTTGTGCAAAATATATTTATTTTTTGTAGCGCCCCCTATAGCGAATTTTTAAAATTAGCCTTCAGCTTAAGGCCTTAAAATTTTTCCTCTATCAGAAAAATATTGTCATATTTTAATATCTCATTGGGGCCGGATCCCTATGGAAGTTGGCGGTATGTCTTTAATTTTTCAGTTATTAATTTTGTAAAATATATTGTTTGAAATTATTGATCGTCCACAGCTCGTTAATAAAAGTCTAAATTAATTAAAATATCCAGTTATTAAAAATCTTGAAGTAAATAAAATGATAATAATATTAAAAAGAAAATATGACTAATAAAAAATAACTTTATAAATTGACATTATGTTTAAATCTTTAAATGGAAAAATGCTTAAATGCGTTATTTATATTTCTTACGTTAGCTTTCAAGATTCTATTTCTTACGTTATTTTAAATTAAAAATTTTTAATCCACTATTAATAAACCCATTTAGTTAAAAACTAAATGTTTACTCAAATCCACAAAACCCACTAAAACATTGTAATAAAACTCTATTAATATTCATTTTAATTAAATGGTTTAAGTCTATAATTGAAAAATTAAATAATTGAACCACCGATCAAATCATTTTTGTTGATTCTTCAAATTCATATAACAAACCAATGGTTTTTCAGACGTTCGTATAATTTTCTATTTTATTAATTAAAATAAATCTTCTGTTGTATTCAAATAGATTTTATATCAATTTTACCTCTTGTGAAAAATTCCGAACGATTTAACAGAGAAGATATGCAATCTTTTGATTTTATGATTATAGGGATTTTTTGCCTTTTTTATAGACTAAAGACTGCATATAACCTTTATATAAACAATAAATATTTTTAATTTATCAATTTTTTGAATACGAACCTAGAGATATAAAATATTTGTAAATCTGACATTGGGTTCACATTTGTTACAAAAATGAATTTTTTATAGATATAAATTTTTCGTAAAATCGATGTCATTTGCTAACAATTAAATATATATTCATATTCAAGGGCACCCCTTACTACTTATGATCTCAAAATTATTATATTTCTCTAACTCTATTCATTTTAACAAACTCAAATTTTTAATGCAAATTTAATAATAAAATTTAATTTAAAATTAATTTTTACTTATTAAAAACTGTAAATCATTTATGATTTTAAATTTTTTCTGAATTGTAAAAATATTATTATTATAAAATTGGCCCATAACAACAGAAAGTATGAACAAAAAAAATATTTGTTGATATAAATTTTAAATTATAATTTAAAATACATTTCGATTTTATTTTTGTAACTTATATTAAAATTTGTAACAATTTTAACTATAAGTTTATTTTTAATTGAATTCCTATCTTATTTTTTACAAACTTTTTGTTTCAATTTCATTTTATTTTAAAGTAATTGAAAGTAAAATTTAATAATAACTTCTATATCATTATCAATTTTCATATTTGTTTTCAATTGACAATTCATTGTAAAATTTTATCTAACAATTGACTGTTTTGTTTAAAAATTGATAACATGTTAATTGTAATTCTTGTTCAATTTTATTTTATAAATTGCATTTGGATTTTATTTATTTATATTTTATTTGTTTTTAAAAAAATAAAGAAAATTCAAACTATCGATTTTATACAAATCCGATTTTAGTATTTAAGTAAAGCGTTTCCACGTTTAATAATTTTCTAAATTATAGAACCATATCCTTTAATTATCTTAAGAAAAGTTCAGATTATCTATTTTCTAGAATTGCGATTTTAGTATCGAATTTTAGAAAAATCTAATACAACCAAAAAATTGTTTTTGTTTAATTTAAGTAGTAATGCATTGCTTTTTATTTCTATGATCTAATAATATAATTTATACAAAGTGAGCTCATTAATAGTTTTCTGGCTTTTACGTATTTTATTTATTTTTAATAAAAATGGAATTTTATTCAATTAATTTCATCATAATCTCGTTTCATTCTACAAACAAGATCGATACGGTCACAATATCTGACTTTGTTGTTTGTGATTAAATATTTTTGTATCTCATTGTTATTTTCGTAATTACAGTGTAAAAACGGCATATGCCATAAAATCCGAACTATACAGTGAAAAATCGGCATATGCCAAAAAAATCTGAATAATACAGTGTATAAACGGCATATGCCAAAAAATCCGAATCATACAGTGTAAAAACGGCATATGCCAAAAAATCCGAATCATACAGTGTAAAAACGGCATATGCCAAAAAATCCGTATCATACAGTGAAAAAACGGCATATGC
>JAQGAW010004441.1:0-10903 GCA_034698025.1 Phthiracarus crinitus | reverse complement strand
ATCGCGAGTAAGACCATATTTTTTAGTTTTAAAATTTTTCTTACTCGCGATCGCGAGTAATACGCGGTAATACGTTAGTTAATTTTATTATTTAGACACTCAATTCTATTCAATATTAACCTCAAATTTCCAGTACAAATGTACAGTACATTATATGGTACCAAATATTCTGGTTTTAATTCTATGACTTTTTCAATTCGTTGAGTTTGTTTTTTATTAAAAATTATATTTTTATATTTTAAAAACTGGATAAACGTATTAATATATGCTATAAATAATATTAGTCAATGTTATTATAAGTAAAATTGTATCAATTTATTCATTCGTAAAAATTATTTGTAATGAATTTATGATAAATAAATGGATTATTTTTTGTATAACCAAACAGCAAAAACTTTGTTTTATTTGGCTAAAAATTCATTCATACGTATACTAAAGAATTAGATAAAAGTATTCGTACGTATGTTAAAACCAACAGTTAATGTCAATATAAGCTCATGAAAATCGATTTCATTACTAATTAACTCAAATGTTAAGGGTTAAGTAATGACCTAATTTACTGTTAATGAAATGCTATTTCATTTGAAAGATTAGTTCAATTATTACAATTCAATAATTAAAATACTTATTCATGTTTTTATGTTAATTAACGATTCATTAAAGTAATTATCAAAATAATAATTATTATTTTAACTATTTTTAATTGGAAGAAATATTGATTAAATTTAAAATAAAAAATAATGAACATATGGAATGCTAACTTCGAGTATTTAAATAGTTTTAGGCTCAAACCCCAAATAGCAAATTCCAATTGTTACAAATTGTGTCATATATATACAGTATCTTTGTAGCTTTAAGAGCTTGTTTTAATAATAATTTTTCACAAAATATTCCGAAAAAAAATTTAAAACAAGAACGACACGTTATCAAAGAGCTCACTTTTTAAAAGTTTGTATTCGACAAAATAAAAATTGTAAATATCTACCCAGAGAACTGTTAGCGTTAGAGAAAATCTGTAACAGCTAACTGGGGTAAAAATTTGTCCAAACTAAAGTATTCGTCGAAAATAAAGATGAAATTATCATCACAGGATCAGTTACAGCACAGGTGTCAAATGTGTAAAGTGCACACAACCATCACACGGAACCGTTAGCGTTACACAAAATCTGTAACTGGTAATTAGGGTACAAAATGGGCCAAACTAACGAATCGGTGATAAAATCAATTTCCAATTATGTATTGCAAAAATGTGAACATAGCTTAGCAGTCACCGCCACCGAACTTCTATAGATAAACAAAATCAGTCACAGGTAACTGGGGTACAATATGGCCCAAAATAACTATTCCATAGCAAATTGTTTGATAAAATATTTTTGCATTGATTTACATCAACAGTATGAACATTGCATATATTTATATTTACTTACAAAACAAAAATAATTTTTAAAAATAAATTTAAATCTATTTAGAATAAATAATAATTTTATTAAAAGCAATAGTAACTAACTTTTTATATTAAATATAAAACCAGTGGTTTATGATATAAAAATATAATTAATACAGATTTACTTTTATTGAAATACGTCCACAAAATACCAAATCGATTTGAGTATTTCCCATAGTTGTTACCCCATTACTCATAGAATTGAATCCAAGTTTTGTTTATTCAGTGATAAATTCTGTGTTATAAGCATTCATAATATCGATGCTGAAATCGTCGATTATTATAACCTTTTCATTTTTACATTCATTTAGACATTCGTTGATGTAAACAAATAATTCACATAGTTTTAACTGAATTATAAATTAGAATTATATCGATACCATTTATACTTAATCCAATACGATTACAATATTATGTTTTCGTAACTATAATATGTAAATTATGCTTAGCGTAGACTGAGAATCCCTAACCTTTTCTATTTTATTTCAATGTAATCTGTGAAAGCATATTAAATTAATCAAATCTAATTTGTTCTTCTCTCAAAAGCTACGTTTTTACAAATAATAATATATCAGCGGACATGTAATTATCACGCTGATTGTCTTTATAATTTTTTACTAAAGGTTAAACATTGTGATACATTATTTTTATTCCAATAGTATTGTCGTCGTATAAGAATGGAAGTGAAATTTATCGTTTGTTCTTAATTGGTTGACTACTGAATCAACTTCTATTACAGTGTCATTTTTCTTGTTTAAAAACGTCACCAATGATGTATTGACCATTAGCTGTTCGAGCTAGACTTAATACAACATAAACATGTGATAGATAATGTCGTTTGTCTTTAGAATAAATGTGGAGAACTAAATCGTCATAGCTTTGTCTCTGCGCTTAATTTATCGTTAGTGGTTCACAGGATTCTACAGGAAATTGTGATCTTCGAACTCATAAGTTTTGTCAAAAGTTCAGATTGTTCATTGGTAAGTCTCTTGTTACTTTTTCGATAGGTGTCCATGTTTAAGCATATCCACTATGTTGTATCGAATATTTGTACTTTTGTCTTGTTTTAGCTCCGACATTTATTTCACAAAAATTAATCCATAATTTATATGGTTTATTATCACATGTCTTAATTATTTAAGCACTCTACTTGCTCCATTAACTAAGCCATCTTCAGTGTTGATGTTTACCGTTATCATATAATTTTCGTCTTCTTTAAGCATTATATTTATTGCTAAGTTTCAGTCGTAAAGTTTCAGTTCTCTTTCTTAGTTCAATTATTTTAAGCGATTTTTGTTTTACAACAGCGCTTACATCACATTCCTCCATATCTTTCCTTGAAAAAAAATACGCAAAATTTAAATTTTTATTTAGGAATGTAATATTATAAGTGTCAACGTCAGCGTTTGTTCAAAAGAGGTTTACTACATTAAGTCGCATTTTATTTTCGATTCCGTTGTCTTCAAGGGACTTAAATAATGCAAAATCCTCTAGAGCGCACATCCCAGAAGCCAAGTTGTTTAGTGCGATGGCAAAAACTTTGTCATTTTTCTAACTCATATTTCTGTTAACTCGTAAACATTAAAGTTCTTACATAAATTATTCTCGAATTGTGTTCCATATTTGTTTTTTTGTTTACTTTAAAAATAAAAATCCTGAACTGGTCTTATTTGATAGAAATCACCTAAAAATATCACTGAAACGCCACCAAATATTTTATTTGTTCAGAAAAAAATCTTGTAAACTTAGATTGATGAACTCAAATTGATAAGTTTCTACCATTGAAATTTCGGTTGTTCTGCTTTATATCGGCCCCATTGTTGTAAAAAGTTAGTTAAAAAGTTATTATTGTTAACAATCATATTATTGTAAAAGGAATTTTATTAGCAGTTAATTTTCTCGTTTTTTAAAGTCCAAATTATTTATAGTTAAACCAATTTAATTAAACAAATTAAGAAAGTTAGTCACAGGTTACTAATAAATAACAAATAATTATATTTAACCTAACCAAACCAAACCATACCATAACCTAAATTAACCTAACCTAAACTAACATAACATTTAACTTAATTAATCAAAACAAAAATTTGCATTTGCCACAGAATATAAATATATAACTGTTATCTTTCTAAAACTATAAAAAGAAAGAGTTTTTCTAATTAACATAGAAAGTTGTGAGCTATAAAATTATTGCATACGAATTGAGAAACATCCCATATAATTTCTCTTTCAATAATTTGATAATTATTCTCAATTATGAATGATTTAGTCTTCTTTTTAGGTTTTTTAAGAAATCGATTATAGATTGAACAAAAATCAGCTAAACATAGATTTTACAATGACTGTTGTTTTAAAGGATAATAATCAAAATCTCCTTTTGATAAATTTCATTTGATTGAGTATCAAATTCCTTAAGTTCTTTTTCAGATTTTTCCTTATTTTTCCTTTATTTTGGTTTGCCTGTGTTGATAATAACGTGTAAACGACTACCCCGCAATAAATCCATAGATAAAAGATGATAGGCTGCCTCTTGTGTAGATATTTCTGTTGCTTTTAAATATCTATCACCAATTATTATTAATCTTTCTCGAATTCTTAAATTTTCAGCTTTCACTTATTCAACAACTTCTCTTAAAAGTTTTGATATTCTTCTATCTGGTTAATTTAAGTAATTAAAAATATACTGCAAACATCTGTTTTTATATAGATTAAAATGAATATCGATATTAGCTCGGTGTAGCTTAAGTATATTTTCGTTATATACATTAACACTTTTCCTTTTTAATCTCTGATCTCATTGCGTATATATATTTCTCAATAGATAAATTTATTTGATTAATAAACATATCGATATTTATTTCAATTAAATTTATTTGTCGATTTTTATGCTTATTATTCAAATCATTTAAAGTTTGTTTGATACTATTATAAACTTCCTTTTTATTTTCATCTATCTTCAACTGATTCTAATATAACAGTATATGGCATTGGATAGTGTGGGTATTCAAATCGGCATACAAATTTTTTGCCTTTAAACTTAACACAAGATTTACTGTGTCCATGAGTTTGTAATTTTATGAGAGTTTCCTCAAGATTACTATTAGTAGTAATATAATTATAGATAAATAATAAACAGTAAGTCTTGATCTTTTTTATCGTAAATGGGCTCGTTAACCAACCATAGCAAACTGTGAACATGAGGACTTCCTCGATGTTGAAACTCTACTCGTACATAAGAGTCAGTCATAGGATGGTCGCTAATTGGCCCATTTGGATGTTGTAAAATATGAAACAATTCACGAATCCTTTTATCAAAATAGCGAGTGCATGTCACTGTATCCTTACTGATTAAATCACATTTATCTTTATAATCCATTTTGTTAGTTTCTTCTTCTGACATATCTTTGTTACGATCTGTTTTCATTAAAATTACAACTACTTCTTTCCAACGTGTTTAGGCTGCAGATAAGTTATGAATAATGTGGGAATGACTAAATGCCGTATCATTGCAAGTATTTCTCTTTTCCCTGATTGCCAGTACTGTGGTGATGCGCGATATACTTTCAGGAACCTGTAATTATCATCTACTTTACATAAACTATCTACAAAATCCTTATAGATTAATTGACCGGCAGTAATTGTATCATGTTCTTCCTTTTCCTTAAATGTTATCTGTTTCCGGTTTTGTTAACCTTTGCAACTGGCGTTTTTAAACATATAAAATAGTTTTTTGCCAATTGCACCATCTTCTATTAAAGTGCCTCAGCTCCTATTTACAAATATTGGCATAAGATATACTTTTATTTGTTTTTCCTGCTTTACTACAATAAATGGTTGGAAAACGAATTAATTCTTCAGCTATTTCGTCACGCAATTACGAATTGGAAAATTACCTTCTCATGGAGCAAATTCAATCGTTTGGTCTGTATTGCTCCACAAGGTGTCACTAGTTGTCGCATTATCTTCTATTGCTTCTGTCCACTCATTCAATTTATTTGTTTAATTATTACTTGTAAAGTTATCTTCTATTTTATCAGTTTACTTGTCCTCTTCTAAAACGATAAAGTTTTTATTTTTGTATGGATGTTCTGATAACCAATTTTCTGAAATCGTTATATTTTCTTGTATGTAAAGTGTAGTATTTATTAAGTAAATAAAGGCATTATAACAGACAGCTGGCAGTTTTGTTTCATACAGATTATACGATTGTTAACATATTTTTCTCTTTTGTATCAATTGGATAGAATGCGTTTTATCAAATGTTTTCGGAAATATGTTTACAGATGTGTCAACTGAAACAGGAACCTTAACAACATTAACTTTTATTGCGTATTGTCGATCACATTTACTTTCTTCTCGTATTTGCATAAACGGTATTCGTGGAGAAACTAATCTTACTTCCACTTTAGCCATTTCTTGTAGTACGGAGTGAATAAATGGATAAAAAACCGTTGCCTTTAGAAAGTGTTGGTACTTTATTATTTACCGTTCGAATAAACCGATCGAATTTATGATTTGAAAAATAGTCGAAAACATGAATCACGAATATAATGTGGACCTTTCTATATGTTATTTCATACTTTTTGCACAGTTCATTAAAAGTTCATAAATTTTTTCTTTTATATAAAAATCTTGATATCTTTTTCGCTATTCGATCATTTTCTTTTTATACTTAACGACGTTTCAAATCTGGCGAGTTATTGCGCTTCGGTATCGCGTTTCTGTTCTTTAAGTCGATGTTGAGTATTGCATTCATTTTCTTGATGTTATATTCTAATTTATTACGTAATCGTTTTAGTCTTTCCTTCTTCTTATTCTTTATAGAATAATATTTATTTTGTTGAGTTGTATCCATGGTTTATTTAAAGAATAATTTAATACAAATTGAATTCAATATAGTATTTAAAATTAACAACAAAAATGGATATTTTAAATTTAATATAATTTAGCAAGCTTAAAAATATTTATATATTTTTTCTAAAGACTCCTACTATTAGTTTATATTTAATACTTAAAATATTCACGCATTATTACAACAATTGTTTTGTATTGTATTAATTAATTGAATTGTAATTATTTAAAAATTATTTTTGTAAAAATTAAAAATTAAGGCAAATTCAAAAAATATTTTTTACAGTGAAGTTGTCGAATAATTATAGTGCACATCACCACCCACGGAACCGTTTTCGTTACACAAAATCTGCAACAAGTAACTAGGGTACAAAATCGGCCAAACTAACGTATCCGTCGAAAAAACGGTAAATTTATCGCCACCTAATCACACTTTTATGTAAACTTTCTAAAAATGTTTTTTTCTAACAATGAAATTATTATAATTAAATTTTTTCCAACAATTGATTTTTTTAGAGACTCCTATCTTCAAAAATTCTCTTATCCTCAATAAAGACTCCTATCTTCTAAAATCCCTTTATTAATATAAAGAACAGAAAAAATCCCTTTATTAATATAAAGACTGTGTACGTACGGATAGACAGGCGGACAGAAATGGTCAAATCCATAAGCTCGCCTTTTTATAAAAAAAAGTGAGCTAAAAAGAATATAAACGATTATTTTTTGTACTATAACCTAATTGTATCGATCATAATATAGTTAAAATTGATTGGAAATTGAGATTTAGCTCAATAAATATTTTCTTTGTTTTGTCGATACAGTTTTGATTCTAAATATGAAAATACCGAGTCTCGAGCTTATGCTCAACATTATTATACGTACAGTTACTGTAATGCAATAACACAAATTTTTTAAAACATTTGTGCGATTTATTGATTTGTTGTTACGTTAACGCGTGATATCTATAGAGTGTTGTCTGAAGATATTTGATTTTTTTGTTTAATTTGTTTAACAGTGGAATACAATGGTATTTAGAAATTGTGATGTTTTATCGATTCTTAACCATAAAATTATTTTAAACCAAATTGTTGTGAATAATTTAACTGAATTAATCGATTAATTGATTTGTTGAAGCGATAAAGCTTTGAAATGTTAAAAATACGTCCATAATAGATGTGATCATCGATGGACGGCAACGAAACCGCGCGAAAGATAGCTCTTTGCGGAGCATTGATGGCTGGATTCGCTTACTTCGGCATTACTATACTTCGAGACGCTTTCGCGTCACGATCTAAATCACACGATTATAAGAAATCATCGAAAAGAAGACGTAACAGCGATTCAGTGGCGGAAGCGTTAAAAATAAACAGTAGTTATGACGAGAAATGCTTGTCAAACATTGGATCAGCGATTACTCACGCGTCGAGTCAAACAGAGCTGACACTTCCGATCGGCACTCGAGAGCATTCGAGTGCATTGCGTAACATTCCTATAGAGCTGTGGAGTCCGTGGGCGAAGTCGATCAACGATCGAATCCGCGAACTCAACCTACGAATGGTTAACTCTGCGAACTTCGCGTTTCGCAAAACCGGTAACCGTTTGTCACATATTAACTCGATTAGTCTCCAAAATACTCCGAAACATTCTCCTCGAACTCTGCAAAGTCCAGATTGCATTCAAATGCCGAATTCACGCGAATGTCACGGTTCGCTCAGTCGTTCGACTGAAAACATTAACGAAAACTTGACCCCAAATTCAAATTCACTAAAATCTAGTCGAAGCGCGATTGGTTTGAAGCGTACGATCAATATGTGTATGCCTTCTGAAACAGAGATATTAATCAATAAAAGAGTGGTCGACAAGCTTTTTGGTAAAAGTAATCCAAACATTTCACAACACGAGGCGTACAGTTTGACCATATTATTGATGTGCGCAGACGAAGATTTACTCGTGAAATCGCTTTCAGTGATCGCCAATTGTGCGGCTTTTACTGCTAATATTGTATGTCATATATCTATTCTCATTTCGTTATCTTTCTTTGCAAATGCACATCAATATGGGATTTTTAACTCAGTCTATAATACCAATTTTATAGTAATTTCAAATAAAATTAGCAATGATTTGAGAGTTTTTCATTAAATATCTTATTAAATATACCGGTAATAGGGTCTGTAAATTTATAGTTTAATATGATAATATAAAGCAGGTTTGACAAACTATTGAATATTATCAACAAAAAACTATAATATTAAAGAAAGATAGAGAGCGAGCGACCAATAAAATTAAAATTGCAAAGATAGATATTAACTTTTAGTTATTCCTATATTTATAATGTAATCACTCATCACTCGCATAATAGGACACTATTTGTGATTCAGGAGCTGTTATATTATTGCACGAACTTTTAGATCACTCGAGCAAAGCCATTCAAATATCTGCGACCAATGCTATCGCAAACATAGCTTTCAGCGAAAGAGCTCAGGAACTTTTTAAGGTTAAATCGCATTCCAATAATTTAAGATAAACTTAAGTAAAATTAATTATTTTTGGTGAATAGGATTGCATTCCATCGCTGGTAAATAAATTGAATTCGTGCGATAATGATCTGCAACTGAATTGGACATTAGTAGCGTTGGCTAATTTAGCGATTAAGGACACCAATCAAATTGAAATGATCAGTGCTTTACACAGATTTATGAATCTATTATCCAATTCTAATCCGAACGTTAGGCTCCAAGATATTAAATTGTTGGTTAATTTATCCACGAATTCCGAAATAGTTCCTTATTTATTAGCGGCCAAAGTTAGTTTAATTTAATTCATTTAATAAATATATCGTTAATATATGTAACTTATATTTTGTTTTCGAATAACAGGCGCCTAAAAATCTATTTAGTTTATTAGAATCGAATAATGACATCGAAATCTTAGTGCGCGTTACAAACTTTTTAGCGAATGTGATCGAAACGACGTGTTTGAGAGGAATAAAAGCTCACGATTTGCCGTTTCAATACAAAGCTGCTGCGCCTGAAACGTTATATTCCGCTCTTTTTGGTTATGATTCCAAAGAAATTTTAATGGAAAAGTTAACCGATTTATCGAATATAGAGCACAGTGACGTTTCTTTTCAAGTCAATCGCATTTTGAAAAAACTCACTCATTTTAATTTATGAATCTTTCAAATCGGTTGAAATTAATACTGGATATGCATTAAGCGTTTATAAAATCAATTTGAATAATCAAAGAATGTTATGGAAGAGAAGTTAATTAAAATATTTAGTCATTGAATCATTGCTAAAAGCAAGTGTTAAAAGCTTTAACGGTTTACAGCAATTAATCTTTGCATAAATATGTCAATATTCTAAGATATTTGTGACAAATTAAAAAGTATCGCAATCACATTACATTATATCTTAATTGTTGAAATTTTTAAAATTTTATAGTTATCAGCTCTCATTGAAAATTGAAAATGTGTTACCTTATGTCTGTGCCATTTAATATTTATTTATTAATACTTATTGCATCATTTAATTCATTTAAATTAAATATACTAATTCAAGTAATAGACGAATATTTATATTCGCTGTTACGACAATTAGATTATATTTAATAAAACATACGAAGTTCTCGTAAAAATCTTAAATTTTATTTTAAAAATATATGATATTATTTTGCTTACCGTAAATATAAATTGATTATAACTGAAAATTCATGCATATTGTAATGAAATGTATTGAAAGTACATTTTGATTATAAATTAGTTTATGTTTAAATTAAAATTACTTAAAAATTAGACAATAATTTAAGTGTATAAAAGCATACCGTAAATCATAATGTAATGTAAATTATATCTTAAACTTATTTCCTAATTGTTTAATGTAAGGATTATATCGATTCACTATCACAGAATTACGTTACTTTAAATCAATAAACAATCCTTAAAATAAACTAAAATTAATTAAAAAGTTATACTTAAAACAGAAAAATGTTATAACCTAATAAAAAATATATGATTAAATGGAAATTAATTGATATCGCGAATTGAAATATTAAAATCATTAAATAAACAATTAATAGTTTAAAATTCATTAAAACATGGATATAAAAATATGTCTCATTATTTGGGAATTAATTGTCCCCAATTTGGACCAATTTTTACCACAACCGGCAAACGTACCGCAAATTTTTTGCTACAATTTTCCATCGAAAGCGATAACAATTGCGCGAATTCATTACAACTTTGATTAGAAACCTCATACATAAGTTCGTCATGCATTTGGAGAACAATACGTGCGTTTAAGTGCTTGTTTGTAATCAATGCGTTATCGACAGCAATCATCGCTGTTTTCACCAAATCAGCGGCACTTCCTTGAACTCGAGTGTTGACCGCTTGTCTCTCTGCCTGAGCGCGAGACGAACCGTTAGAACTGTTAATGTGAGGCAAAAAGCGTTTTCTGCCATTCATCGTTTCAACCGTTTCGTGTTCGCGACACAACTCAATAGTTTTTTCCATAAATTCTTTTACACCCAAATATTTATTGATAAAACTGTCCATAAATTCTGAAGCTTCCTCTTCGGACACTTCTAACTGTTCAGAAAGCGATTTCG
>JAQGAW010004440.1:0-10904 GCA_034698025.1 Phthiracarus crinitus | reverse complement strand
TGGAGCAAAAGCCATCAACAGTTTTTTTGAAACATTTCAACTTTATATACAGACAAACACCGGCATAAGTTACAAAATAATTATAATTATTACCATCAAAAAGTGGCATATGCCACTTTTTATTCAATTTAACACCGCCATATGTAACAAAACAATTTTAAGAAGTTCTATTAAAAAGTGGCATATGCCACTTTATATACAGTAAAATATCATCAAATGCAACTCCGATAAAACGGAGTTTTTAATTTTATACAATTTTTTAATTATTTTTCCAGAATATTTTGATTTTCAATAAAAAATATTTTTCGTTTAAACAATGTTTTTTTCGTTAGGAAATAGGAGTTTTTTTTGAAAATTACTTTTAAAAATAGGAGTCTTTTGTTTCTTATGTTAATATAGGGATTTTTTTGAAGATAGGAGTCTTTTTTGAAATGTAAAATCCATTAATAAATATAGGGAAAAATTCCTTTAATAAACATAGAGTGTGACGAATGACAGGGTCAAATCCATATATCTGAATTTTTTTCAAAGTCAGATAAAAAATCTTAAGCTTAAATTCTTTTCGAAATCAGTTATTTATTGTGCGCTAATAACTTTAAGATTAAATTAAAATTAATAGCTTACTGAATTAATAAATATGAGATTTGGATTTACAAGGACAATGCAAAGTTTTCTAAATTATGACAGCAATGGAAACAAAATAATTAATACTAAATATAAGTCAAAACTGATATTTGCATTTGTATTTAAATAAGATTGCAATGATTTTCGAGAATATTTTTTCCATCTCAACCCTACTTAAAGGGACGCACCTCCTTCATACCCCTCCATTTTTTCAAAACTTTCCAAGCTGGACCAGTGATATAGATGTTATAGAGGTGGGGCCCCCAGGGAAGTAGCCTATAAAGAGACAAACAAACAAATATTGAGATTTATTTATATTAAGATATTTTTTACCAGTTATTATCGATGGAAATGTCTGGATCAAGTCGGGGTCATGTATTTATTAATACTGATGATTGAGAACAACGGTATACAATTGTAAAATCGGAAAATCAATTACGTGCATTTTAATGAAAATTCCACTTATATTTTGATTGAAATATGCCGTTTTTTCACTGTATATTTCGGAATTTTTTGGCATATGCCGTATTTTCACTTTATGATTCGGATTTTTGGCATATTCCGTTTTTCGGTGTGGCATATTCCACAAATGTCTAACAATATCAAATGATAACTAAAATAACAGAGATAAAAAACTTAATTAATCACTAAACTGCAATGTCAGATTTTATAAAGTGATACAAAACTACTACTAACTTTTTAAACCCATAATAGATATGATTTAAACATAATTAAAATATTTAACCACTTTCTTAATCCAAAAATAAAAATAATACTTTTCATTATATATTATTAATCATTATTGTATATTATTTACGGTTTTCAACTTTATAAAATAATTTATTTTTCGCTGTAATTGAATAAAATAAGTTTATTTATAAAATAATGTAAAAAACTTAATATTATTTTGTATTTAGTAGGGTTGTATCAATTGAAATTTTACAAATATATTTTATCTTTATTCTATTTTAAAATATTTTTCAAAATTTTTCTCAAACTATTTTATTTTTATTTCTATTTAATGAAATAAAAATCTTTAAAACAATCGAATCTTATTTTTATTTTCATTTAAAATCGAAATAAAAATATATTAGATTTCGATTTTTAAGCCATATCAGAATTTATTTTATAATTTTATTTCTATTTTGTTTTCTATAAATTTTTTAAAACAATTTTTATTTAATTTTTATTTTAATGAATTTTTTAAAACAATTTTTTTTAATTTTTATTTTAATGACAATTTTTAAAACAATTTTTTTTAATTTTTATTTTAATGAATTTTTTAAAACAATTTTTTTTAATTTTTATTTTAATGACAATTTTTAATCTATTTTGTGTTTAAATAAATTTTTAAACAATTTTATTTCTATTTCGATAAATCGAAATAAAAATCTATTTTTTATTTTATTTTTTTTTTGTTTTTCAAAATTGAATCAACACTAGTATTTAGTTTAATAACTTTATTAAATTATATACTTTAGGCTTTAATTGAAAAAATAGTAAATTAATTCTTTATATAGTATAAAATATTGTATAAAGATTAATATTATTAGTTTATGAAAGCTTAATATTTACTAAAAATGGATAGATTTTCTAACTTTCTTTCTAGTAGTTTAGAATAGTGTTGTTTCGATTTAGTATTTTATAATTTGATATAGTTTAAATTTTGATTTTTTAAAAATTTTCATTATTGACTTATTTGTTTTCAAAATATTTAAATTTTGAATTAAATTTGATTTTGATTTCATAAAATTTTTCAATGTGATATTATTTTGATTTTGTTTTTTAATATTTGATTATTTTAATTTACTTTTAATTTTGATATTCAAAATTAAAATCAAAAATAAAACAGTTCATAATTTAATTTTAGATTTTATTTTTATTTTAGTTTTGTAAAATATTTTCATTTTGATTTGATTTTATATTGATTTTGTGTAAATTTCCTATTTAAATTTTATTTTAATCTTGTTTTTTTAAATTTTAATTTTGATATGATTTTGATTTTGAATAAATAAAAATTTAAAATATATTTGATTTTAGTTTTTATTTTTGAAACAATAAAGTTTGGAACCGTTTTATTGTTTGAATACATTTGCTCATTAAATATGAAATAATGTGAGCTAATTTTTTTAAAGATAGATTACGAATGAGTCATGGAATACATTTACTTAATTATATAATTATTATTTTCTTTAATTCTTCATTTTGTTTGGCGCCGCATAATCAGCCAAACCGATAACTTATTATAGTTTAAAGAAAGAGCGTTCTTTACCATAAAAATTACTATTCTATACAATACATAAATTTCGATATTTTAAAAAAACCTTTTAATTGAAAAAAATTAAATTGATTTAAATTCAAAGTATTTATTGATTGTATTACTTTAGAGTAATAAATAAAACGACGAATAAAAACAAAATTAAATGCACTTCGATTTACAATATCAAATATTGTCGAATTGTATGATACGTATTGTGTAATCAAAAGAACCTATTCTATGAAATCAAATTTTTTGATCAATTTTTATACTGATTTCATATATGATATACGCTATTATTGAAAGTTTTGCGCATTTATTGCATTATAATATTTATGAAGTTATTCATTACTTTATAAACAGTTATAAAAAATATCGTAATCATAATCAAAATATTCATTTCATATAATTTGGTGATTGTTTTCAATTTTCTATTTAAATCCTAAATGGCTGAACACATCGAAGTGAAAGAGATTATGAATAGAAGACAGGGTTCGGGCAAAAATGAATTCACGGTGTGACAGTTGGTTCACTGAGAAACAACTTTTTACTTACATTCCAAACAACGCCAAAATCCTGGAACAGTTTTAAACAATACACTAAATACCACGTGAAACTTTTATAGACAAATTCGTTTCATTGGCCAACAATAGTGTGGTTACAAAACGGGGTTCAAATATGCTGTCAACAATGATGACACGCATCGTTCAAATCAATAATCGCGTTAATAATGGCAAACATCAAAATGCGCGCAAATCAGTGGCGAATATGGAAATGAAAACGGTATCGATTTCACGAAATAAGCGAAAATGTGTCGTAGGAGTGGTTCAAAACAAGTCTTCATGCGTTTCGAGCAAATTTCCTAAAGCGTTGAGAAGCCCTTCATTCAAAAGCTAATCAGATATTGGATTTTCTATATAGATTAGTATAAATGCATTTTGGAAGTTTTTAACGCTATTTGAAAACAAAACATAAAATGAGTTTATTATTATGTAAAGATGTTTTCAATTAATGTATATTATATAACGTCAATAAAAAATGACGTAAAAATATAAATAAAACAAACTTTATCTTAGCATCCAAAAATTAAAGGTATTATTTTCTTTGTTAATCATTATTCATAAATTTATATTATATACTGTTTACAATTTTATTAAATAAATTATTTCTAATATAAAACATTTACTGATTTACTTTTCGAAATTGATTTTTTCAATTTTATTATATTTATTAATTAGTATTTAACAATATTTTTAAAATCTTTTATTAAACTAAAACTGTAATTACTTATAAATCTATATTAAACTAGTAAATTTTGTGTATAATTTGATTTTATGTAGTATTGTATCGTTTTAGTGTTTTTGAATTTTGATTGTATTTTGATTTTGTTTTTTGATAAAATAATAATTTTGACTGTATTTTCATTTTGCTTTTAGTAAAAACTTCTATATTGATTGAATTTTGATTATGCTTTTGATCAAAATTATAGTTTAAATTGTATTTTTATTTTTATCAAATTACAATTTTGATTTCGTATTTGTTTTGAATTTCTATAAAAAATCAAAATTAAAATTATTAATATTTAGGATTTTCTAATTGATTTTGATTTTTAAATAAAACTTTTATTTGAAGTGAATTTTCAATCTTAAATTATATTTTGATTGTATTTTAATTTTGATTAATCATAATCAAAATACGCAATTAATTTTGTTATTTAATTTCATTTCAAAAAGCGATACAACACAAATTTTGTGACTATTTATTTTATTGAAATATTAATAAACTAAACAGCTCTAAATAAAAAGAATGATTAATTTAAAAATGTATTATTTTGTAGCTATTACGACTTAAATATTATATATGTTGTGTATTTAATGCCCAATAATTATAAAAGGTAAATCAATTTACTAAATACAATATCGAAATTAAATTTTTGTTACAGTTTTCAGGAATATTATATAATAAAGCTAAGCTTATTTCTTAATTAAATAATTTTATAAAAAATAATTATATTTTATTTTAATTTCTATTTAAGCTAGTTTTTATATATTTTCTCATCTATTTATGTATTGTTGATTGACGAAATATAAAGTATTATTATTTTACTTGAATATTGAATAATTCTCATTATTAAATCATTTTCACTCTTTAGAAAATTTTTTTTCTGATGTGTCATAAATTTTAACGTAAATTATTAGTTATTAGTATTAGAAGAATTAAATAATAATATGTTATTTATGTATAAAATCCCGATATTAATATGAAAAACAAAAAATACTCCTATTTTCAAAATAGACTCCTATATTCAAGAAATGACGAAATAGAGTGGCATCTGGCGCTTAGAGGCTGTAATATCGTATGGAACCCACATTTTGTGGCATTTGTGTGAAATGCCTATTAATAAGAAATAGAATTGCATCTGCCACAAATGTCTTATAATATCGAAAAAAACAAAGATGAACCAGCGAGAAATAATAAGTATTAATTATACTGCAGTCAGATATTATGAACCTATCTAACGTGTTTAGATTAAGCTCTGCTTAATTGTTTGATTGCCGATGTTATACATTGTGTTCCCTTACTTGAAACATTATTGTCACTTTAAATGATAGTTATTGGGGTATCTTGTAGTTTTAAATGGAAATATATCTCCATTATAAATCAGTTATACTAAACAGATATACAAAAAATTTTATTGCATTCTTTCTGGAACCAAATTATAAGAGAAAATTTAATGCCTATTTAACTTAAAGCCCTGCCAGGCCTAAAATATTTGTTTTAAACCTGAACCCTTTGCGTCCTAAGGAAACTCGTAGAGGGATATCGGATGTACTACCAATCGGTGGACCGGTTCGGATTCTTGTATAGAAGGTTAATTAAAAATTAACTTATGCTTATTTTCCATCAATAATAGAGTGGATATTAATTGTTTATTAAAATAGTATTATTATTTAATACTGTAAGTTTACTTTTTTCAATTGTTTTGATTTGCCTAGTAATTTTAACTTTTGTTTAAGGTCTGTTTATATGTAAGCTTATATATTTAAATGTTATAATATGTGCTTTTTTAAATTATTTCTATTTAATAATTTCAACTAAATATTTTTGATAGAAACAACTGAAATTAATAATTATGATTCAAAATACACGATATTCCAAACATAAACTTATATAACCTATAGGTAGTTAACCAATAATAAATTGTAAAAAATAATTCAATTGTATTAAAAGTAATGTTAAATTTATTTTTAATATTATCATTTTCAATTACATAATCTATTAATGTATTCTTTAATTTAACAATGTTACAAATTTAAATGATTTGTTCTTTATCGTAATATATTTTATAATTCAAAATTTTAAAACTAAATAGTGTGACACCTCTTGACCAATGTTATAAAACAGATACATTAAACATAAACCTTTTTATCAGTTTTTATTGCTATTACAGTCAAAATGTTGATCGAGCGTTGTTTATCTTAATATATAACAATTTATTTTGTATTTTTATCTTGATTTTATAAGTTATCAATTAATAAATATCAAATATAAAACACATCAGTAGAATATAATTAAAGTCTTTAATACTTGTTTTATCTAATTCATTGCGACAAGATATAGAAATCTTTGTCTTTTTTTTAATGAGTTATTTCACATAATTAACGTTTTGTTTCAACAAATAATAAGTTAAGTATTTGGTTAAGATATTTAATCAACTGGTCATCGATTACGCCAACTGTGGTTAACGATAGTAGGCTAAACAGATCCCGTAGTTTCCTGACCGACACTACACCCTTAGATTTGTTACGAGTGACGTCTTCGCACAAAACCCGTATTCACGTCTTTCACAATCATATCTCTAAATTTAATTTTTTCAATAATTGAAATAGGAATATATGTAGCCACTAAATTACTTAGTCTCGATGTAATATATGAAACTTTTATTTTTTTAATATATAGATTTGTTAGCGATACAAGATATAAAATTTGACTGTAAATTTTTGAGTGGTTTAATTTATTTTTATTTTCTGTTTATTTTAATGGAGATATTTTTATCATATTCAATAATTTAGTATAATTTTTAATTTGTAAATAAATTTGATATTCCATTACCTTTTACTTCTTTTTGACAATTTTTTAATAAAAATTCTGATTTACCTATTTCTAAATCATAACAAAAATAGTTGTTTATTGAGTTCTGCACTGAAAGTCACGCAGATTTTAGTTTAAAATTATCACTTATTTGAGGATTGCTCTTTAAATGTTGAAAAGCTAGTGTTGTTTCGCTTTTTTGAAGAAAAAGTAAAAGCGAAAAAATAATTTTTCTTTTACTTTCGCTTCAACGAAAGTAAAATACAATTGAAATTAATATTATCACTAAAAGTAAAAGTAAAATACATTTGATATTAAAATAAAATTAAAAGCAAAAGTAAAATACAATTGAAATATAAAATTTTTTAAAAGAAAAAGCTAAATACAATCGAAATCAAAATTGTGAAAGAAAAAGTAAAATACAAATAACTTGACTTTTTCTTTTACTTTATCTATAATAATATATGGAAAAGCGAAATTAAAAAGCAAAAGTAAAATTAAATTTTCAATATTACTTTCGCTTTAAAGCGAAAGTTAAATACAATTTAAATTATTTTTGACTTAAAAGCGAAAGCGAAATACAATTAAAATAAGAATGAAAACTAAAAGTAAAAGTAAAATACAATTGAAATGAAATTTTACTTAAAAGAAAAAGTAAAATACAATTAAAATAAAAAAATTTTGAAAAAGTAAAAGTAAAAGAAAAGCAAAATTAAAACTCGGAAGTAAAACAACACTATGAAAAGCAGATATATATGCAAGCAGAATTTGCAACTCTATGGCAATGTTCGAAATAAAAAATTGCTGTATATTTAGATTTCTTTCCCTAAGTATTTTATTGTCTCTATTGATTGTCTTCTTCTGCAAGAGATGCAACTTTTAACCACTGCTGCATATTTACAATTTATGGTACATATAGTATGGTTCTAAAGAACATCGTTAGACCTTCAGTCAACTAATGGATATATAATCCGATTATATACCTTTTTGTTATAATACTTCCCTTGCCAACAGTACTGTTTTAAAAATACTCGAAAGGAAGTTAGAAAATCTGTCCATTTTAGTAACTATTCATACGCTTCCATTAACTATACGTTTATTTAACATTAACTTTAACATATATATTTCATTAAATATCCAATGTATTTACATAATCGAACTGAACTTTTTCTTTTTGACTAATTTTTAATGCCCGGTCACTAAAATTAGATAGATTTTCTAACTTCCTTTAGGGTAGTTTCAGAAACAGTAGAGTTGGCAACCGAATTATTGTTTGCATACATGTGTTAAAGGTGAAATAATTTCAGCTCATTTATTCAACGTTAAATTAAGATGTATTAAATTTACTATATGAATAAATTACTGTTTTCATTAATTCTGCATTATCTTAGCTCTAAAAAAAAGCCAAACCGATAACTTTTTACAGTTTAACGAATGAGTGAGCATTATATTTATAATATACTATTCGATACAATAAATTAATTTTGATATTTTAAAAAAAAAACTTTTAATTGAAAAATATTAAATTGATTTAAATTCAAACCATTAAATGATTGAATTAATATATAGTAATAATTAAATCAACGAATATAACAAAAATAAAATGCAATGAAAAGAAAATCGAATAAAAATATCAAAAATTGGCGATTCTTATTATACGCAATGTGCAATCAAACGAACTTATTCTATTCAATTCGATTTTTTAATCATTTTTCATACTGAATTCAAAATATCGTAATCATAATAAATATATTCATATAATATAACTTTGTGATAGTTTTCAATTTTTGATTTAAATCCTGAATGTCTGAACATTTCGAAGTGGAAAAGATTATGAATAGAAGACAGCGTTAGGACAAAACTGAATTCATGGTGTAGTTGTGTGATATATGGGTCACTGAGAAACAACTTATGTCTGACAGTCCAAACAACGCCATAATTCTGGAACAGTTTCAAACAAAACACTTTAAACCAATTGATACATTTAACGACAAATCAGCTTCAATGGTTATCAATTGTGTGGTTACAAAACGGGATCTAAAATTGATACCAACTTTAAAGACGCGAAGGGGAGAACAGAACCGCATCTCAGAGAACAGACGAGGTTGGGTGTTCGGAGGTGTTCACGTTAATCTGTGAACGCAGCTCTTCTAGCGCTATCCGCCTCGATTGGTAGAAGACCTCTTCTCATTGAGAAGCCAAATGGATAGCACCCTCCCCTGGCTCGGAACAACCTGAGTCTGCTTCGAGTACGTACTCTAAACTGAAGTCTGTAAAACTTACAAAGTTTAAGTAAACAGGCTTCGGGGGTAAACACAAACAAACAAGACACGAAGCGCTCCAATCAATAATAGCGTTAATTGTAGCAGATAACAAAATGTACGAAGACCTGTGGCGAATAAGGAAATAAAAACGGTTTCGATTTTACTTAAGATACGAAATTGTGTCGAAAAAGTGGTTCAAAACAAGTCTCATCGCGTTTCTAGCAAATCTTATAGAGCTTTGATAAGCTTTTTATCTCGTATTCAATCCAAAAAATATTCAGTTATCTTTAAATGAATGCGATTGTTTAAATTGTTTTAATCGATATACGCGTTAATTAGTTTGTAATTAGTAATTTGACTGTATTCGGATATAAATCCAACATTCAATAATCACTTTTGATATTTAAAAAATTTTAAATGTTTGTTATTTAACACCTGATATAATATAGTTAATGAGTCTAAACTCAATAATAATTAATATTTTTCAACTTCAAGAAATTTTGATTAAAGAAAAATTAATTTTTTCAAATTGAAATACCAAGATTTCTTTAGCTTAAAATCTTAAATATAAACAATTTCAAAAATAAATATGAGATGGTGTTGTTTTGATTTTTTAAAATCAAACTAAATATTCAAACAAATTAGAAAAACCTTATGAAAATACAATCATAAGAATGAAAATATTAATGAATCAAAAATAAAAATGAAAATAATTTTGAAAAATCAAAATCAAGTTTAAAATTACAAATAATTTTCTAAATATCAATATACTAAATCAAAATAGTAAATTTGACAAAAATAAAAATTAAAATACAAATAAAATCGAAGAAGTTAAAGCGAAACAGCACTAGTATGAGAGTGACAGGTTATCATTAATAAACAGTATACATACTCGAGGTTAATATTTTATCAGGATTTTTGTATTTCCATTTATATGTCTGAAGAAACTTCATTGGAATTTTTATCAAAACGTGTATAACAATTGTTTATATTTCTATCAACTAGTGAAAATGGCTTATAAAAAACAGTTTATATTTTTTATATTTGTAAATGTAACTGTAAATGAATTTAATTCTAAATTTCAAAATAATTAGGAAGTATAATTTTAATAATGATTGTGTATAAAGTTCTTGTCAGTTAATTTTAAGAAAATTTTAAATAACTTATTACTAAAATAAAAAATTTACAAACATTATTTCTATTTTAACAAAATAATTTTAAAATTGTTTATTTCAAAAAGAAATTAATCAGTTGATGTAGTTTACGCGACAGTAGTTGTCGGAACTGTAGGTAAGTTACGACGATGAGAGCTGAGGAAGAATGACCCGAAGAACCACGTGATACCACCGAAAGCTAGACACCAATGTTCACAAGAGTGAACATAATGTAAAACATATGTAATTATACAGTTAAGCAAAACGATAGCATTCAAGCATTGAAATCTTTATTGAATAGCAATGCGTTAGATATTCAAACGTGTTAATATAAGCAAACGTGTAATAAATAAACGTATATTCAAGAGAACGTGTAATACATAAGAGAACATAAGTTACTGTAAAGACTAAATGTTATACATTAGTTACCGTAAAGCTATGAGTAACTAAGTTCTAGAAACTTCTAGAACATAACAGTAATAGTGTAGTGACATGAGGTCACATACACTACAT
>JAQGAW010004439.1:0-10905 GCA_034698025.1 Phthiracarus crinitus | reverse complement strand
TTGGGATCTGGATGGGTTGGATTGGGATCTGGATGGGTTGGATTGGGATCTGGATGGGTTGGATTGGGTTGGGATCTGGATGGGTTGGATTGGGTTGGGATCTGGATGGGTTGGATTGGGATCTGGATGGGTTGGATTGGGATCTGGATGGGTTGGATTGGGTTGGGATCTTGGCAGGTTGGGTTGATGAGGTCTGTCGGGGAGTGGTGGGAAGGTGGAAATTTGCGGGATAGGATTTTGATTGATTAGTTTGCGTGGAGAGTGTTGGGTCGGCCGGTGGCGTCTGGCTGTTTGTGGTGTTGTGGGGTCGGTTGGGGATTGTTGAAGAATGGTGGGGTCGGGTGAGAAGTAGGGTCGAGTAGGTAGCGATGGGTTCGGGAGTGCTGTGGTCAAGATGGGAGTGGAATTGTATGGGCATCATGGGGACAAAAAAAGGTTAAACCAATAGTTTTGGTTTTGTTTAAATTAAATTTATTTTTCGCCCGCCGAAGGCGGGCTTTTACTCTAGTAAATTATAATTTACAAAGACGTCGAACATAGTTTAATATACAGTTATGCGAAATACTTTTCGGTCAAACTCGTGTATGATTCATATAATTAATTGTTGATACTTTAGTTATATTTAGATAATATCTGCTTCAAAACGGGGAGTTTAGCGCAGACACACATACGCTTTTTAGACTTTTTGTAGTAAATTTAATTTGAAAATCTGAAACTCTAATTAGGCTTACTATACATGTTTCGCATAAAGCAAAAGACTGGCATTTTTTAAATTGTTAAAATAATTGTGCCAACAGTGGACGCATTCAGAATAGTGAATCAAATAAAAGTAGAGTACAAATATTAAAAGAAAGAATTTTGCTCAACTATTTTTCATTTTTGTTTAGTTTTAGAAGAACTAGAATAAGTATAAGAAAATAATTTGGAATTATTGACAAAAAAAATCGACCGAACACTAACTAAAACACTTTTAATTACTTGAATAGCATACCTTTCTTTTATATTTATGAAACACTGTTAATTAATATGATTAACTCTTACATAAGCAACTGAACCTTATCTCAATCCAATGAATCTTATTTTGTGAAAAGATTTTATCTGTCAATCTAAGCGTTAGATATTTAATTATACTGTATTTTCTTATATACAGTGCTGTAATTATTCATTGAATAAGTACAGCTCGACAAGATTTAAGAGCGAATCGATAGTTTACTGAGGATTAAAAACTGTAAAATTGTCACCCAATTTGCTTATTAAGTGTTGTTGTTATTACGGTTAATGTTTATTAGATATAAGTAATACAATTATTTGTGATTAAGAGCTAACACTTAAACTTGATAAAACTCACGGTAATGGAGTAAATATTTATGTTTATGCCGGTAGTGGAACGGTAATAGAAATTTAAGACACGGTAATGGAACGGTATTGGAATTAAAAAACAAATTATTTTCAATCACTAGTACTGACTTGAGTCTAACCACTGAGCACACATACAGTCGGTCTGTGCTGAGCTCTCATGAGCAGCTCTAATTTAAAATCAGGTTAATTATTAAGAATGAATAAATTTTATTTTCGATAATTTTCCTGAGTTGATATGAGTTACTCAAAAAATTCAATTTAATTTTTTTCACTTTTTTCTTAGTTATTTCTATTAAGTGTTATAATTTAATAGCAATTGATAGTTAAATAATTAATAAAATTAGTAATCAAAAAAGAGTCAGATATGTCTAGAGATTAGATTGAGTGTCGCAATGAGTTTTCTCTATTCACCTTTTAAACATTGCTGTTAAATTCAATTAAAGCATGTTAACTATGGAGTGTTACCTGACTTTACGGTTTTTTGCTATGCGAACCAGAATTAGATGCAAATTGAAATGAATTCCCAATTTACATGTTCTTTACTTTATTCATTAGTCCATCAGAAAAAACGAAACTATTAATTTTAATGAAACAATTAAATATATTTAAGCAAAATTTGATACCTAAATAAAATTCATTCCTACCAAAGATATTATAACTTATTATCATTAAAAACATTTCTGCTCGTAGTTCTGTCTCAGAAAATCCTTTTTTCGCTTTTCTATAGTTTTAGAATTTTTATTTAATTAGAATATGGCTCACGATTGTCAAGAAAAGTGCTCAAATAATAACACTAAGTTTTATCTTCGCAGAAATTAGATTCTTATATAGTTGTAAAGCGAACATTTGGGAATTATAATGCCGTTACATATGTTTTACTGCATTTTTATTTTCTATAGAAAGAAAGATGAATGCTAGGAATTTGTAGTAATCATTGTTCGAAGACTATAAATATAACGGTAGTGAACTCGAAACTCTTTTACAGTAAACACTTAGAAATTTTTAATTAATCTTTAGTAAATAAAACAATTAGTAAATGAAAGTTATGTTAGATATGACAGCGAATAATTGAGTTAATTAGGGAAGCATTACATTTTTTTAATTATTTGAAATACTTAAAATGACAGTGACAACACATTAACCATATAGTATAAACAGTATAGTACTTACCCTTATTGAAAATATGTAATTTGAATTCGATAGATGTGCAACAATTTTTTGCACACATAAATATTAAATTGTTCCATTTTTCGTTGGTTTGATTTTCTTTTGAAAAAAATGTTAAATAAAATTTTGAAAAAAATTTTTAGTCCTATATCCAGAAAATTGTCACTTTAATCTGATGAGCCCACTTGAATTTTGAAAAAAGACGGAAGGAGACCCCATAATCCATCAGAGTATTGGATAACCTGCCTATATTTTAAACCAGAGGTTCTCAAACTTAGGGTGGCGACCCAAAACAGGGTCGCAAAGTAAAAGTTTTGGGTCGTATGCTTTATCAGAATTAACATTACAGTGTAGAGTAGAGTCGGCACTCAAAATAATCATTAAATAAGTAATTATTAACAATTTTTTTATTCATATATCATTATCTATGGATGTTAATGTACCATAATGTTATTATTATTTTTATTTGCGATTTGATTTCACTGAATGTTTACAGATTATTAATAATCTATTCTTAAAAGCTCGCAAATCCTTTTTAAAAAATTCAAAAGTTTCATTGTATTAATTTGAGTCGTGTAAACATTTTTATCAAGAAAATTTTGAGAACCACTGTTTTAAACTAATTTACAAATTACAGCTTTTTTGAATTATTACTATTAATTAGATGAAATTCGAATTTGATCATCTTTTACTATTGATTTGGCGAAAATGAAATTCGCCTTTAAATCTTATATAAGCCATTTATATTTAAGATGAATGACTACAATTCTAGTTTAAAATTAGAAAATATTATCTTTGATTAACTAGTTTGCGATTTTGGAACTAAAAACGAAAACTATATTCCAAAAGGTTCTAAACAAATTATTTTAAATTCTTCATATATGTAGACGATTTAATCGGTGAAATAAAAAGTAGAAAGTGTAAGAAGAGGTAAAACCATTTACTGATAAAATAACCATATAAAATCAATATAATTAAACGCTCATTAATAACATGATATTTAGTTTACAGGACACGTATATTATTATTTAAAAATTAAAGAATTCATTACTAAATAATTTAATTCGAAAAGAGTTAATAATTTCATATGCTTTTGTAATAATTAAATTCGGACACTGTTATAATCTTATTATATGATAAATATAAAATTAAGTAATTTAAACTTTATTTATTTTGCCCGAATCCCGAATTTTGCAACATTAGCCGGAATTACTCCGAATCATTAATTTCTTTAAAAATAACATTATTTTTTTAAAATATTTGAGAAATATAGTCTAAATTGAATAATTTATTTATTGAATTCGAAGTGTTTTTGTGACCCTCATAAAATTTTAGTCAATTTTTAAAAATCTATCTTTCGAATATATCGAGTTTTTAATTAAGTTTATTAGAACTCACGGAATTTGAAATTTTGCAAAAAAATTAACTCCAACTCCAACCAACTAAAATACACAATCACTCCAACTCGACTCCAACTCGACTTCAACTCCACTCCAACTCCAACTTCACAACAACTCCACACTTAAAAATTATCCCAACTCCAATTAGCTCCAATAGTCTCATTCTAACTCCATTCAAACTCCTATACTATTTTCTGCTCTTATGGTTTAGATTACATTTATGAGTCAGTTATAAAATAAAGTTTAAATATTGCACATTACTTGTATAGTATTTGGAAATCATCTATTTTCATTTTAATGTGTTTTTATAAATTAAAACACAAAATAATTTATGGAAATTTTTTGAATGGAAAATAAAATTTCCATTCCATTAACAAATTATTTTAACCAATTCCAATAAAATATTTTGTTGACTCCAACCAACTCCAACCATCACTATATATAAATCTCATAATTTGTTTGTCTGTTCGAATATCTGTTTGTACCTTTATAGGCTCCCCCTGGGGGCTACACCCCTCGATACATATATCAATACATTCAGCTCGAGGATAAGGGATCAAATGAGGGGTTTCAAGGAGATGAGCTCCCCTAAGGATGTTGAGGTGGAAAAATTTTATATTTTACCGTAAACACCTATACTGTAAAACTCGCCTTGTGTTGATTAGAGGGGTCACTTGCTGGGTATCACTTGGCACCCTCTAGGGGACTAGGTAGAAAAATCTCTATGACATCAATATCGGTTAACGTTTAGTGAGTCGAGTTTGGATTTGGTGGGGACGGGTGGAGAATGGTGGGCCTGTTGGGAGTTATGGGACGGGTGGGGAGTTATGGTGGAATGTGTGGAATTGTTGATTTCTGGTGGGTACAGGTGAGGGCGGTTAAGGTAAAGGTAGAGTAAGCATGGAGTTTTTATTGGATTTTTAAACTATTTTCTCCTGAAGAAGTCGGGCTCAACTCCATTCCCAATCAATTTTTCAATTATAACTCCATCTCCACCATTTTTAAGCATATTTCTGGATTCGGAAAATCTCAATTTTTAAGGGGGGTAAACTCATCGGATTTAACGACAATTTTTTTTGGCCTTCAGACAAAAATTTCTTTAAAAAATTTTTTCTATAGTTTTTTTCTTGGCAAAAGCCTGAACCACACCTCCTCAGAAAAATCAGCGGAGTTAGACGATAATTTTTTAAAATTATGGCAAAAATTAAGGGGTCGCCAAAACTCATCGGTTTTGATGGACAATTTTTTTACATTTGACCAAAAAACTTTTAAAAATTTTCAAATTTTTCTTGTCCCAAAATTTTTTCAATTTTTGGGTGGGGGTCAACTTTTTCCAAATTTCTAGGGGTTTCAACCCTGGGCAAGCACCCCCTTGTGTAACTATGGTTTCAAACTCAAACGCGTACAAACTGTAAACAAATATTATAGTATATCGTAATCAGTAATCTATTTTATTATTAAATAATACACGTTTTGTTCTTTTATTTAGTTTAAATATTATGTGAAATTTATTATTATTAAATGACAGCATTAATTAATATTATAATAAGTGGTGGCAACAAATCAATTAAAATAGTTTCAAAGTAGACAACACACAGACATACCGTATTCAATCAAAGCGAGGAATAAGTGAGCAAAAAATTAAATTATTGTTAATGAGTTTAAAGTTTTATATTTTTTGTAATCATTTAATCCATATTTTAACTAAATATCCGTTTTCAATGGTAATAGCCATTAATAGAGAATCGTATTATTTTAATGTTTATGACTACAAACGATATAAGTTATGATATGCCTAATAGTAAATAATAGAAGCGTAAGATTTATTATCGAAATTCATGACAATTAATTTTTTAGAAAAGGAAATTACATTTCGTTGTAATTATTATTATTATTACAAGAAAAAAAGCCCGCCTTCGGCGGAAAATAAAGTAGAATAATTATTTATAAATAATATTTTTTTAAAAAACTAATATTTCCGATTCCAACCAGAACAAACCGACCAACCACGATATACCTTGATACGCTCCGACCAAGTCCGACCAACCCCAACCCATCCCGACCCACCTTGACAAACTCCGACCGACCCCGACCCACCCCATCCCACCCTGACAGCCACCCCACCCATCAGGACACCCACCCGACCCATTCTGACCCTATACCGACCCTAATTAGAAATTTCTTTCCACCTCAACTCCCCTAAGGGGGGCTTACCCCTCTAAACCCCCTCCATTTGATCCCAACTCATCGAGCTGGATCCATCGGTATGTCGAGGGGGTGGGGCCCCAGGGGAGGAGCCTATAAAGGGACAAACAGACAAATTTTGAAATATATATATATGATATGATTGTTGTTGTTTTATACACTATTCGCTCTCAGTTCTAACACATCAAATCAACTGATATAAGCATTTCATTTCCGATTATATATACAGTATATATATATATATATATAAAATATTGCGCAAACGAGTAAATGTGTTGCAAAATATTCGCATTACGGTTACGAATCCAATCAATGATTATTTGTAAATATTTCATTGTTTTAATTTTCAAAAATTTAAATTTATTCATTGTTAATAAAAACTATTATTCACAATTTTTTGCCATTCAGTGATAAGATTTGCCCAAAAATAAACCAGAATTCTTTCAAAAACTCTTTTTGCAAAAAACTTTCTATCGATAGAGTAGAGTTCAACATAACTAAACGGAAAATGATAACATAAATTATATTTATCTATATTTTTTTGTCTTTTTTGTTATATTATTAAATAAAAGATATTTTATGTCAATATTTTTTCTTGATTTATGTTTTATGGAAAATTTTTTTTACGATTTCACATAAAACATCGATTTTTATGGAAAATTTATCTGTCAGTAAAATTTGTGGATTCACCTATCAATTAGAAAAATAATTGGTTTTGTTTTTGACGATTTTTTGATGTTCTGTCTCAATAATCAATAATTTTTAATAGAAAATGGCAATTCGTTACTGCATTTTGTTCTTATGATTTTAATCGAATCCCACTTTTATCTCCCACTCACTGTCATATTTTCAGTGTTTTCACAGTTTTGGACTTATTTCGGATAAATTTTGTGCAATTATTTTTAAATTAAATTTTGTTAACCGAAATTGTAAGCCACTTTGACATAATTGAAAGATATTTAGCACAATTGATGGTTATGTCTAGAAATTTTTAATATTTTCCCTTAAACACGATATAATTTTTGAGAATATTTGAATAATCGCTATTCGTTTATGATTTCAATCATAATATATTCGATAATATGGTATATAAAAATTCGAATTTGTTTATATACTCGTTTTATAATGAAATGATACGACGACATCATCAAATTAAATGACTAAAAAAATTTACAATAAAATTTCCCGAGTAATGATTAAGAAATTTCTAAATATTCATTGATATACTGTAAAAAGATTAAAATGTTTTTTTTCTGAAGACCATAGCAAAAAAACAGCAAAATAACTGATTACATACTGAGCGGCGATGATGTAAATATAAATGAATGAATGGTAACTTTATTATGATCATAAAAGCTACACATGTTTATGAATGTTGAATTTTATTAATTGTGATGATGCGACACTAAAAATAGCAAACAGATTGTAATGTTAACTTAACCTTTTAGTATTTTCTCTATTAATGAAGAATAAAATAGCACTACTTTTATAATAATAATAGTAAAAGCCTCGATATATCAATAGCGAAAGTGAGGGGGTATACAGCGTACACCCTGTACTGACAAAAGTGTATCTAAATGTAAGACCTAGTCGTCAAAATGATGGCTACAAAAATGATGTTCAATGATCATTGGGCATCACATCGCAAAATTCGATCTTTGCAGCGTTATATTACATTTGAGCGTTCCATACATGTTAACCTTCTTGAGGGAATTGTTTACCAGAAATTTGATGGCAAAGCAAAATAAAAAAGCAAATCAGATTGCAGTGCAAAGCACATGCCTCTAGAGTTGCGGATATATCTACACCATAGCTATGTCGCAGTTCGTTATACACCACAGTCAACCAATGCATTGGCGATTAGAAATATAGCAAATACCGCGTTAGTTTAGTGGACACTATTTTACAGCATATCTTAACGCTGTATTAATAGCAAATTTTTTTCTCCACTCTTGGATAAACTTTATGTTAGTTTTGTTTTTATTCCCATTTGCCATTTTTTGGTTAAAGTAATTCTACATACAGAGAGTATTATAAACTTTTTACATATGTTATCATCAGAGATGTGATTTTTGGGAAAATCCCAAATTTCACCATAACTACCAAAAATCACTAAAATTCGTTATAACAACCAAATATTCAAAAAGTACGCTTTTGTAACCAAATTTTGGTTTACACGCATGTAAAACGAAAAATATACGCACACATTCATAACAAATTTTGTGTTAGAATTATAAATCATATTATAAATTAATTACTACGTGTTTATATAATTTGTTAAGATGCCTAAATTGCAATCATCTTTAAAAAGTAAGATTCAAGCCATTTGTAAGCAATTTCCTGATTTTAAAGAAGAAAATAGTGAGTTATTTTGTACTGTTTGTGCGTATAAAATCAAATTTAGTCATACACATGGCTCTAGTACAGCAAAAAGTCATTTAGAATCGAAAAAACATAAAACTTTAAAGAAAACAACTAAACCACAACAAAGTATTGTATCACTAATTTCGAAATCAACGTCTAAAAGTGAAGAATTAAATAAATTTTATATGGATTTAACCGAAGCGTTAGTAAGTGCCGACATTCCATTTTATAAGCTTCAAAATGAAAAATTTAAGTCATTTTTGTTCAAATACACTAATAATAACATTCCAGATCGTAGCACTTTAAGCAAAAATTATTTAACTCCACTTTATGAAACTAAATTAAAAACAATTTCAGACATAATAAGTATAAATGATATTTGCTTAATGGTTGATGAAACGATGGATGTAAAGAAGAGATGCGTAATAAACATACTTATTGGTGTATTAAATGGTGAACCGACAAAATTAATGCTTTATAAAACAACGTTTATTGAAACTGCTAACGCCGATAATATTGTTAAATGTGTTATTCAGGTTTTACAAAAACTTTGGCCAAAAGGAATTGAGTTTAACAAATTTAAACTTCTAGTATCAGATCAAGCACCCTATATGATCAAAGCTGGTAAAAATCTTAAAGCAATATTCACTAAACTCAATCATGTAACATGTTTGGCACACGCTTTAAATCGAGTGTGCGAACAAATTAGAGAAGATCATTTGATAGTCAATAATTATATTTCTTCCGTTAAAGCTATTTTTGAAAAATCATCAAAAAGAATTCAAGCGTTTAAAACTAATACTGGACTTCCTTTACCTCCTGAGCCAGTACTTACAAGACGGAATACATTTTTGTTGTCAGCATTTTATCATTTGGATAATTTTAACGCGGTATCTAACTTCATAAATAATTTAGAATCAACTTCTTGTAAAATCGAATTAGCAAAAAAATTAATTAAAAATAAATCATTGAAGACTCAATTGCTAAATTTACAAAATTATAAATTTTTACCTCCAATAATTGAAAAATTGCAAACAGAAACATTAAAATTCGAAGATCAAGTAAATATAATTCAAGAAATAAAAATTAAATTGAAAGGTTCAGCTCTTTTGAAATTAGAAAAATCTTTAAATAAAAATCCAGACTTAAAGAACATCATAGATTCAACAGATTTAGAATTAAAGACTAAGCTATTCTACGCTCCACTAACCTCTGCAGCAGTTGAAAGAAGCTTTTCTATTTATAAATATATTTTAAACGAAAGAAGAGAAAGATTACACGAAGAAACAATCGAAAAACTAATTGTATTGAAATATAATAGTTTTATTTAAATTAAAATGATATTTTATGAAGTTTTATGTTACTACCAAATTTTAAGTTTTTTTTCACCAAATAACTACCAAATTTGTTAAATCGTTGTTCCCAAAAATCACATCTCTGGTTATCATCATCTGTGTTAAACCGATTTTTTGAAACAAATTTTATTTAATACAAATACATGCCTTAAAATGAATTTTATTGTTTTATTTTCATGAAAATTCATTGTTTCGTCTGACATTTTTTCCCAATTTTACCAAAAAGAAAAAACCCCACAGTACTCCGTGGAAAATTAATTTATTTTTGAAAATTTTGGAAAAAGTACCACAGGTCTCTTGTATTTAAATTTAAATAAAGAAATACAATTTAAACGAATTCTTTTAATTAAGATTTTTAATTAAAAAAAAGTTATTTAATAATTTATTACTTTTAAAACCCTTTTAAATAATAAAATTTCCACAGACATTCAGACGGCAAACAAATTCTTCGTATATCTGGTTATGCAGAATGTGATAAAAAGCTTTTAAAAATTTCAGAGCGAGCATACGATATTTGAAACAATTTATATATAGTGTAATATTTAGTAATTGAGATAATTTGAAAAAAAACTTAAACCATCTGTGAAATGTTAACATTGTGTTTGAAAAGCAAAAACATCTGATAAAACATATTCTTCTAGGAATAGATATACACTTGAATTATGTGCTAAAAATAAAAAAATATTCTGTTATTTGACGATAGAATACGTGTTTAAATAGTTTAATAAATTAAATAGTTTAAAGGAACCAATATTGAGAATATATAGTAATTAATAACACATTCGCATTTTTTGTTGAAAATATGAATTTTATAACTACCGTAGTATTCTAAGAATATATTTTTTATATTTTGTTTACTGAATCCAATGGAACAGTAATAATATTTCGTGATTGAGTTCAGTCGCGAATAAGTTTATAAAATATACATACACTAATATTTATTTCTTTATCAGACCTTGATTGAGTGTAAAGATGTTTACGGGTCGGTTAACCCGACGGTTTTACCCGACGGGTTTCTTATCGGTTCGGTTCGGGTTACTATTTATCATTACTCG
>JAQGAW010004438.1:0-10908 GCA_034698025.1 Phthiracarus crinitus | reverse complement strand
GTTTTAATTAGGTTTTAATTATTTTATTAAGAAAATGAAAATAAATTCAAAAATAATTTTTTTGGCTTGTTTTTTAGATCACTTTTATAAAAAAGGCTAGCTTATGGATTCTGTGTATCTGTCATCCTGTTCGGGTTTTTATATTAATAAATGGATTTTTATGATTAATGTCTATTTTGAAAAAATTTATTTTTAATTTACAACTACAATTTCCGAATTAATATCGGATTATGATTCATTATGATTATGACTTATTATAATATGACTAATATAATTATTCAATCATTTTTGAATTTTAAACAGGAAAAAGCAAAATTCTTTTTAAAGCACAATTGTCAGTTCAATCAGATATACCAAAACAGAATTGGAATGTAGCTTTTGTCATTTCTATTCAATATTTTATTTTAAATATAGGAATAGTTGTACTATTTCCATGACAACATCATTTTAATAACATAATAATAATTAAAGTGAATGAAATGAAAGTAATAAACTGAAAAATAAAGTGAATGAAATTGTTATAAATGAATGAATAAAGTAATTATTTAGAAATATAATTAATTAGAAATTTATTAAATGTAAATGATTATATTTTTGACTGTATTAGAAGATAATTTTCTGGAATTATTTTTGACTGTGCTAAAGTGGTAAAGTCAAGTTTTCTTATAGATAATATTAGCAAAAAATAAATCTATTTTGTACAAATCTCATTACAATATCTCCCTTATCTAAATGTGGTGTCAAAACATTTAATCTAATAATAATTTTTAGGAAATATTTATTATTCAAATCGATTTAAATATAATGTAAGGTCCGATAAGACGAGGGTGAACATTCTTGACTAAGATATAGTATTTTAATTGTAAGTAATTTTAATTTAAATTGAAGCACTGTGAATAAAAATCTGTTAGAATTGAAAAAAATTACAATTTAATTTGAACTTATTTTTTTCTAAAAGAATATCAAGATAAATGTCTTTTATCATTTAAAATTGTTGAAAACCTTTATTTGAATAAAGATACATTAAAATCTTTAATAATAATAATAATGTAAAAATTAAAATAAAAATCCTTTAATAAATATGGATAGTGTGACGGAAAACCCATATACATATATCTAAATTTTGTAAAGTCAAATAAAAAATTAAATTTAGATTCACCATTCAACGCTTTTTACTGAGTTTAAAATTTAAAACCGTTATTAAAATATATTAATATAGTAATAAAAATCAGCTATACATGGTTTTAACTTATAAAATTTTAGAGATGAGACGAATATTTTTAATTGAGGAGCATATTTTCAAAAATAAAATTAATTTATGAACTGTAATTAGTAATTTTATGTTAAATCTTTAATTGGGAAATTTTAATTATACTTATTTAATATTTTTTATAAAGATAAAAATAAATTATTGACAAAAAATTAAAGGTCTAATTTAATTATTGTTTGTTTTTCAATTTTAATTATTATTCATCAAGCATAAGGCCAAAGTTCCTCATACATAATGAGTTCACTTTGTGTTATATTATATTTTAATTCAATAGTATATTCAAATTTTTGTATATTAAATATATTTAGCATTTAATTTATCATATCTACTATATTTACTTTATATTAGCATATCTACATTAAGAAAAGATAGAAATATTTTAATGTTTTGATTATTTACAAAAATTCAAAACTAAAAAATTTTACATTTTGGAAATTCTAAAAAATATATCAATTTCAGGGGAACAGTGGAATTCATAAATTGAAAATCACTTTCTACCGATCATTTAGCATAATAGAAAATCTTAAACGGATTATTGGTGTACTATTTACACAAAACTTACATATCCGTTGAAAAATCTGTAAAATGATCACAACCTGTTCAGTTAGAGCAACGGTGTAATATGTGTAAAATTGACACCACAAACATTGTAACATCATTAGAGAAAATATGTTAGAGAAAAATGAAATAAATTGGTATTTTTCGCAAATGTCTATAAAATCAAATAATAGCGAAATATTGTGGCATCAACCGCAAATATCTAAGAATATCAAATGATAACTATTAAAGTGGAATCTGCCACAAATTTCTAATAATATCAAATAATATCGAAATAAAGTAGAATCCGTGTTAATATCTAATGATAATTAAAAACAAAAAATTGATTAATTTAAATAATTTTTAATTTAAACAATTCAAATTATGTTATCAATTTTTAAACAACTTATAATTATTATTTTAGACCTACATCTTATTTGCCACCAAATATCCAATAATTATCTAGTATAAAAATAATTTTTTTTATTTATTAAGAAATAAAATAAAAACAAATTCTTTATCGGCAGAGTAAATAAATCTTTGACAGTATAAAAATTGTAAATAATTTATTTTCATAATTAAATAAATGAAAACTGTTACAAACACTAATTGAGTTTATAATCCAAAAAAATTGCTTAATTAATTTTTTATTATATTTGTAAAGCTTTCGTTACATTATCAATTTGGATTTATATTCTAGAAACAATATATTTAAAATTAAGAACAAATTAATTAACTTTAACTTGATGTGATTTTATCTTTATATTTTGTAATAAACTTTGATTATTCTATATTTAATTAAGGAATTATAACGATTCTTTATATGCATAAACTTTTAATTTAATAAAATGTAATTGTTGAAATGAAAAAAATGTTGAAATCTTTAAAATAAAAAGTTTAAAATATAAAAATTCGTGACAAATTCAGAAAATAAAGATTGATATAAAATAAAGATTTATCTGCAAAGATAGACAAAATTAAATTTAATTAATTTGAGACATTTCTATATTTCGTTGAAGATATCGCGTATCGAAATTCATTTCAAACTACCGATTAATATAATGAACGACTAGATCTATTATATTATTTATATAATTTAGTTGTATAATTTTCAGTTTTACAAAGAATTTTTATTTTTATATTTTATTTTTATTTTTTTCAAAATTTTTTACATACTAATATATTCCAAATTCTATAAACTGAAATAAATGTTTTTAATATAATGGTTTTTATTTTTATATTCAATGAAAATCGAAATAAAATTAGATTAGTTTTATAATATATAAATTTTTTAGATCGATTTTTTTCATCAAAATTTTAAATTATTTTTTTTATATTTCGATAAACCATTTTTATTCGATTTTTATTTTAATTTTTCAAAATCAAAACAACATTATTATATGCTATATATCAAGTTGCCGCTATATACTTCGGAAACACGGATTTTATTAATGGTTATTTTTAAGAAATAAGGGCAAACATAAATGTTAGCATAAGGCAACAATCAATTCTTGTAACACTAACTTAAAAAAACATCAAAATATAATATTAAGAAAAATAAATATTTCATATGAATAAATTTGAATAAAAATATGAAAAATGTATTATCTAGATATTTATAATTCAATCATTTCCAAAATCTTTTGTTGATTCGCTTTAAAAGTTCTAATTTTGATTGTATTTTGATTTTGATTTTGACTTTTGTGAATATTTTAATTTTGATTGTATTTTGATTTTAGTTAAAATTTCAATTTTGATTTCGTATTTTAATTTTGTTTTTCAGTTAAATTAATTAAAAATCAAAAATGTTAATTATTATTAGATTTTGATTTTTAAAAAATTTTATTTGGAATTGTATTTTGAATGTATTCATAAAGCTTATTTCTATTTTAATTCTCAAAAATCAAAACAACACTACCAAAATCTTAATTTAAAAATTTTGCAAAAATTTTTTTTTAATTTTATGACCATTATAATAACTTTATATATTATTGGTTAATTAAAAATAATATTTATGAAATGGTTTACAGTTTAAAATTAAATTTAAATTTGGTTTTGCTTTACTAGTATAAATTAGGTTTTAAGTTTTAATTAAGTTTTATTTAGATTTTATTTTGAATTTATTCATAATTTTTATTTAAAGTATTTAGATATAGTCAAAAATTATTTTCAATTTAATTTTTATTAATAAAAAATTTTAAGTGTTTGTGGTCTACAATTTAAATTTATTTTGAATAAATTTCGATTTAATAATAATAAATATTGTATTTTAAAAACAAAAATCTAGATGCATTTGAATATCAACATATTTTCAAAAAAAATCAATGGACAAATTATTATATAGATACAACACAAGTTAAAAGAAAAATGATTTTAATTAATTTTAAATCGATTTTTTTTAAAAAAAGACTACAATCTTCTAAAAATCATAGTTTAAAAGACTCCTATCTATCTTAATTTGGGATATAAATGGCTTTAAAATGGACAAAAATGGATAAAAATGAACTAAAAATGGGCTTAAAATAGGACAAGAATGCGGTTTAAAAAGCTAAAAATGGACTTAAAATGGGCTAAAAATGGGTTTTAAAAGTCTAAAAATTGATTATATGGTTGTTAAAAAGGCTTTAAAATAATCAAAAATAGCGTTAAAATATATTAAATTATGCTAAAAGTTGGATAAACTATTATTTAAAATAACATAATAAAAACTATTCCGAGTTATTATTATTCACACGCGAAATCATATTCGCATAAATAATACTTTTGAGTGTTCTCTTAACAACAATTTATGTGATGTCTACTCGACGAAAGCTAAAACACAAATGAATCAAAATTCATAATACACTCACTGAAGTTCTATTTACAATATGTTATAAAACTATAATTTTTTTTCATTAGAACAATATTTAATAAAAGAACAAAATGCGTAAATAACAAAATATAATATAGTTGCCCAACAATTGAAACTAAAATTAAAACGACAAAAAATATTTAATACACAAAAATTTGGTATAGACTATTGAATTAACTTATAATATAATATAAAGTGAGCTCATTGTGTATGTTCATACTCTTTCTTGTTTTTATTATTTTTAAACACTTTATAATTATGATTAGTTTATTTGAAAGAAAAACTTTATCACCAAATAAAAGGATAAAATTAATTCAAGGAGAGGTCATATACCAAATCAGTTTAAAAAGATTTAATTTTGATATAGTGTAAAATTGCATACATTTTAATGACAAAATAAATATACTAAATATTAACTTTTATAGAATCATATAGGGATCGACTTATAACCGAATATTAATTTGTTATTTTAAATAAGCAATAATTATATTTAGTTTATATATGTTAAAAGTTTCTTAATTTTTAAAACATAAATAAAACTTTTTGCTTTTAAATAAATTAAAATATGAGCATCATGTATATTGTATTTTCAATTATAATTTAAATATTAGCTTTATGTCAATGTGATCTATTAATAAATTTTTAAAAATTACATTATTATAATTACTACTAATTATTTTGACTTACTATCATCATATGTATCTGCACAAATATTATACTGAATATTTATTTGTAAACAAAACTATTGATATATGATTGTATTCACAGTAACTTTGCATTTATATCACATTTTAAAAATGTTTAATTATTCAATTGCATTTTAAAATTACGTTTTAAATTTTTTGATTTATGTTTTAAAAATTAAAGTTTAGATGTATACAACTAAAATAGTGTGAATAAATATTATTTTTAAATTAAATTATTAATTTGAAATATAAATAGCATTTGGATTCAGATTATTTGGAATTAATAATCAACGGAAATGAAAAATAAATTATTTTTTAAAAATCAATAATGTTTGAAATTACTATTAGATATAAAATATATATAGAAATATTATTTTTATATATAAACTGAAATTTAACTTAAAATACCTGTTTTTATTATTGTTCTTAAAATAATCTTTAACATTATTGCATTCACATAAAGAAATTAAAATAAATTATATCCTAAAGATATTTTAATATAAGCTTATAATAAACTGTAAAATTAAATTTTTTTATATTTTAAACAATTTAAAAATTGTCAAGTTATTTATTATTTGGCAAAAATGATTGTTTTCTGCTTAAACTTATTTTAGCTAATTAAAAAAATAAATTTCATAAATATTTATTAATTCATTTAGGTCTCATTTATTAAACTAAAACAATTATCATAAATAAAGGTCTATAAATATATACAATTTTATAAATAATTATTAGCGTTGTTTTATTTCAAATTTTATTTATATTTTCTGTTACTATTTCAAAAGTTTTTAATTTAAAATATAAAATAATTCTTCTTTTAAGTAAATTTTTAAACATACTTTTAAGTTTAACTATAATTCTATTTGTATTTATCATTCGTTTTTTACAAAAAAAATTCATTCAAATGAAATTTAGATACGCTTCAATAAAAAATTGAACTTAAAATGTATTTGAAATAAATAGCATTTTAATATTGAAATCGAAATACAATTGAATTTTAATTTAAAACGATTATCTCTTGAAAGTAATAAAGGAAAGAGGAAACAGTTTAGCTGTTTGTTGTTGCCTCAAGAGAGGACTAACTCTGTAGTAAGAAAACCATTCCAACACTCCAATTCAAAGACATCGAAAGCGCATTCCTCACACGATTCTATAAAACAACCATTGCATCAATTTCAGAATCTCATTCCAACCCCACTGCAATTAACTCTAACAATAAAAATGTTTCCAACACAAAAAATAATGCTATCGTTAAATCAAAACCAAAAACTGCATTAATACAAGTGGAAACTCTCAAATATAAATCACTTTCAAGCATCAACACAAATACTGCGAATAAAGTAAAAGCACTTTATTCATTTAAAAGTCAATATCTAATCCAGATTACATCATCCGATTCATTCGAGTCAACAAATTTAATATAAAACCTTGAAATTGTATGTTTTAAAAATTTTGTTTGGTATTATTATATTCCCAATCTTGAAGAATGCCTGCTTTCAAAAAACATTTCTTCAAAAATCTGATAACCAACTTCAATGGAGAGATAAGTTAATTACCCCATATGAAAGGGATTTCAAGTCGAATTAATTTTTACAATTATCAGATAATATACATATCGCTAATTCAAAAACAACTTCATCGCAACTAGAAATACAATCCATAGAAAACACTCACCAAATTGAAAATACAGTGGGATTTCTTCAGAATTGAATTAAATATTAGATATATCTGTCCGACAGCATCTTAATCTCTTTGTTCGTTATAAAAATGTATTTAAAAAGTGGAAACTTATCGCTGGAGAGTTACCAGATGGTTATTCTCGTAAACATTGGAGATAGAGATAAAAAACTTTATGCGAAAATCGAAATTAAATTCAATAGAAATGATTAAGAATCAACTAATATTTTTATTTAATTATTTATTAATTTTTTGAAAATCTTGAAGTATTGCCGAGGTTAATATTCATATTTAAATAATGCTACATTATCGAAATTTGAATAATCAATAAATATCTTTTTATTCCAAACTGTCGGTCAGGTTTGCTTAATTCTCGTAATTGCCTAAACGGCAATCTCGGTGACGCCAATCATATTTCTATTTCTTTCATATCTAGTAATACGAATGGAATAAGTGGAAAATAAAAATTAATTACTTTTGAAAGTTTTGGTACTTTCATTTAAACTATTTCACTATGAAAACTTATACAAAAATTATTCTTCACTGTTATATGATAAATAGATTCCATAAATTGGCGTTCAAAAAATTTTGATATTAACGTATTACTACATATTTTTCGTATAAATGTTTCAAGAAATAAACAAAAACATGAATTACAAATAATAGTATAACCGTTTGCAAAGTTGGCAGAAGCTCCACAACTGACAATTATTCACCAAAAAAACGCACTGACCGTGCCTGAAAATTTAAGACAATTGTAGAAACTATGAATAGTTATTAGTACATTGGCACAGAAACTGTGGACAAAGTTTGTAGGTAATCCGTCTTCTGAATCTCCATAACGGATAGTCGTACACACCAAACAACACACTGACAGTGCCCGACAGATTAACACAATGGTTCGACCAATTTATAACAAATGGACATCTGGCACAGTTGGCAGCTTATCAGATCTCAGAAGCTCCACCACTGACATTCGGACTCATCATCCTATACAATGGCGAATCTAGCTTGCTTAAGACATTGGTCCGACCCACGTACAACCGATGGTCCGTTGGCTCATAAACCGTGGACAAAGTTGGCAGTTGTTCCGTCTTCCTAATCTCCACCACGGACAGCCGCGCGCTTTTTATAACTATAATAATACCGATTGCACAGACACTGTGGCCAACGTTAACAGATGACCTGATATCCGAAGCTTTAAAAAGGACATCCATCCAAAACACGGACAGGTCCGGACAGATTAAGGCATAGGTCTGACTCATCTATAACCATTGGACTTTTGGCATAAACACAGTTGACAAAGTTGGCAGCTTATCCGTAGGTCGAAGCTCCACGACGGACAGTGGGACGCACAAACCAAATCACTGGCCTTTCTCGCATGCTTTAATCAATGGACACACCACAGTTGAGGACAGGTTAATGATTGGTTAAATCAAAAAACTATTAACCAATTAAAAAATATTTTTATAGTAGAAATTCATATACTAATTGATAATAAAAATTTTGAATTTATATACAAATATTTATTTTATATTAATTGCATTTCAATTTAAGTTTTTAAAACTCTAATAATTTCTTATCGTATTTCTATAAAAAATTTTAATTTAATTTATATTTAATAGCATTTCTAATCCAATTTATACTTTTTTCGATAATGTTTCGAATTCTTTTAATCGAAATGCAAAAGGAATTATAAAATAAATTTCTTTGAATAAAAATCAATAAAAATATTAAAAAATGGAACGAATTTTTAAACATAATTTTAATAAGTAATATAATAAGTAATTTTTTCAGGTCAAATATTTTAATCAATTTACACTTCCAAAATCATTTCCAAAGAATTCTAATTTTGGTTGACAATTCAAATTATTGGAAAATCGATACAATTATCACAATCTATGCACTATCAACAACAGGAATCAAAATCAGAAGATAAATGAGATGAAGAAATTGTAACTTTGAATGAACAGAATAAAAGGTCGATGGAAACAATAAAATCGAAAATGAATAAATCAAAGTCAATATCAAAAATTTTGCTAGTGAAAATTTAAATTATACAAATAAGCAAACAGCTTTAAATCGAAGGAAAGCACAAAGTTTTAAAGACCTTTTAAGCTATTGCGCTAGGATTGTAAATCACAAAAAAGGCTTTTTTACTATTCACGTCAAAAAAAACAACTAATGCTGTTAATTTCCACTGAATCACTTGAGTAAACAGATTTCATAAGTATCACTTCTGCGTCTCTTCTCGTCCACTACGATTCTAAACTACCGCTGATCCTCGAATGCGACGCATCTGGTTATGGTATCGGTGCAGTTCTAAGCCATCGATTCAACAAAAAGGATATTAAACCAATCGCTTTCGCATCGAAGACGTTAACAGTAGCTGAGAAGAACTATTCGCAAATAGATCGGGAGGCACTGGCAATTATTTTTGGAGTAAAGAAATTCCACAAATATCTCTTTGATCGTCATTTCAAATTAGTTACAGATCATAAGCCCTTAATCATGGTTTTGGGTCCAAAGGGGAATATAATGTCAGTATCCGCCTCTAGACTTCATCGTTGGGCAACATTTCTTAATGCATACGATTTTTCTATTTCCTTCCGCCCAACGAAACAGCATGCAAATTGCGACTATTTGTCTCGCTATCCGCTTTCGGTTACAGACGTCCCATACCTTACTAAAGAGTTTCTGGATATTTCGAACACAATTTCATTCATTGAAGATATCGATACGGGTCCAGTGACTTAAAAACAGGTACGCGAAGCAATAAAGAAGGACAAGGATATGCTTGAAGTCACCCGACATGTTCAGTCTGGATGGCCGTATGATAAATGTCCAAACGATAAGCTTAAGCTATATTACATCCAACGCAATATGCTTTCATATAACGATGGATATCTATTACTGGGTCTTTGATTAGTAGTTCCTTTTTCTCTACGTTCAAGAATTTTGAAGTCTCTACACGAAAGCCACACTGGAATCGTGCGAATAAAATTCATTGCGCGGAATTATGTCTGGTGGCCGAACATTGATGCTGCGGTGGAGGAAGTGGCGAAAACATGAGCCAAGTGTGCCGAAGTCCAGTCGTCGCCTCCTAAAGCAACTGTTCATCGGTGGGCATTTCCAGAGCGTCCATGGCAACGAATCCACATTGATCTTTGCGGTCCATTGTATGGCAAGATCTGGTTAGTTGTCGTCTACGCTTACTCGAAATGGATTGATGTGGCGTATTACGCATCAATGCCAAACTCAGAACAAGTTATTCGATCGCTTCTCTCAATCTTCTCGCGTTATGGTCTAACCGAAGAACTGGAGAGCTAGAATGGGCCACAATTCGAATCTAAAGAATTTTCAGCATTCGTTTTGGAGCGTGGTATCAAGCATCGGTTAATAGCTCCTTACCATCCAGCTTCGAATTCTTAAAGATGGAATGCGATCTTTCGGGGACATAATAAATTGGGAGTACGCCGAACATAATTCCATATTTGCTTATAGGACTACACCCAACACTACAACTGGGAATTCACCTTCGGAATTACTATTTGGCCGTAATATTAGAACCAAATGGGATCTCTTACGAAATAATCATCGGTCAAATGTTGAAAGAGTTCAACAACGACAAGTCGGTTCAAAGAACATACCATCTCGAAGCTTCATAGTTTGAGATCCGGTTTGGATTCGGGATTTACGCGCAAAGAACAAGAAGTGGATTGAAGGCTTCATCTCAGAATTACTTGGTCCAAGGAATTACAAAGTCGTCCGACATCATAATTGCGGTGGAGGAATGTAGTGTATGTGACTCTTTGTCACAACACTATTACTGTATTGTTCTAGAAGTTTCTAGAACTTATATTACTCATAGCTTAACGTTAACTATT